>CM039312.1:46662552-46949226 GCA_022316695.1 Camellia oleifera | reverse complement strand
TCAGATGCCAAATCTAATATATATATATATATATACACACACATAACAAATCGAGAAAGAGAGAGAGAGAGAGAGAGAAACATCTGTCACTGCAACTACCGCAAACAATGGTAATGGTGGCAGTGATTTGGCAAGCTTGGCCTCACTGCCGTTATAGAAGAAAAAGAGACGATGGAGCGGTGGTCGGACATAGTGACGGAGGTTGGGGAAATAACTCAGATCTCAGCGTGATAGGAGAAAGAACTTAGATCTCGGCGGTGATGGGTGGAGGGGAGAAAAATGAGAGAAATCGCGGTGATGGGAGGATGGAGATCAGCGGAGGGTTTTAGAGAGAGAGAGAGACGAGAGGCGGTGATGCTGCTGTGTTTGTCACGACCCTAACCTGCCCCCGTGGGTTAAGGACGTAATCGGCCAGTAATCATGAGATTACCTACGGCCTCAAACTGATCCAAACGTATTTTAACAGAGTTAATGGGGGCCAAACGGAAGCAAATCAAAACTTTGTCCATAGAGTCGTGCTTACATGGCACATCAAAACAACCATATGCATAGACATTAATAACTCACAACAATAAAGTAGTAGCATGAGTTCTGTATAAACGGGATCAGACAAGTCCAAGTCAACCCACCAAAACTATACACAGAATTACAAAAAGTCTTCGCCATCATGACAACATAAAATAGATAACAAAAGGCAAAGACAGGTCTCATGTGTGAGACACGAGGGCTGACTCTCCAAAACTTGGGTTGTTCTACACAGGCTTCACTGAGACTGGGTCTGGACCTCTCTTGGCTCACCTACAAAGACATGAATGAGTGTGAGCGATAGCTCAGTGAATAATATCAATTACAGAATTTATGCGACAAGACGTAGAACAACATTTCCCAAACGGCCTTGGGCCCAATTCATATCTATAGCTAATATATATAAGGGTAATTTAAATCAAGTGACCATAGTTCCGTACATACTGGCTTTTGGCCCATTCAGATTTACATTCATGACGAAACGGCCTTCGGCCCATTCGATTATGTCAAAACGGCCTTTGGCCCAATCATATATGTCAAAATGGCCTTTGGCCCACTCATTCATTTCAAAACGGCCTTTGGCCAACTCATTCATGTCAGAACGGCCTTCGGCCCATACATTCGTATCAAAACGACCTTTGGTCCATCCATGTTCATCAAAACGACCTTTGGTTCATTCATATTTAACAAAACGACCTTGGGTCCATTTATGCTTATCAAAATGACCTTTGGTCCATTCATGTTTATCAAAACGACCTTGGGTCCATTTATGCGTACATATTAGACTTACGTCCACAATCCCAATTAGTAATTTATAAAGCTAAAAAAAAGGGAGTAAACAATTGGACATTCACAAGCATTCAAATATCGATATTGCTCATAGTGATCGGTTTGTGGATTCGCCCTGAAGCTTGACCCTACACATTTCATGAACACAAAAGGGTCATTAACAGTTCAATCCGCTCCTTAATTCACATGTTCCTCTTTAGGCTTTATTATTAACTCATTAACTCATTTACAATGTTTAACATATGCCTAAGAGTGCTTGCAAGTGAAAGAGAGCGAAAAACAGAACACAAAATGCAAAAACAGGATTTCAGAAAATAGGGTCCCCGCTCGAGCGTGGACTTTCCCGCTCGAGCAGATCCCTTGGTCTGCAAAAGTACTGGTTGCCTTCAATTCACGCTCGAGCAAACTCGGCCGCTCGAGCAGACTTCCTGCCTACATAGCTTCTCGCTCGATCGTCAACTTCCCCGCTCGAGCGGAACCCAGGTCTGCAGAAAATGCTGGAAGCTTGATTTCTCCGCTCGAGCGGCGGTTTCCCCGCTCGAGCGGGCACCAAACTTTCTGGGTTTTCTAGAACTGTTCTTGAGCTTCAAATACACATTTAAACTGATATTTCTTGCATTTCACAGCCCATAGCACTCATATACATGCACCAACATGATATAAACACCAAATTACAACATATTGAAGCTCAATTCCCATGAATCAATCACATGCAAACCCAAATTATACCAAACTTACTTCCAATATATTAAATTCATGCATTTAAACTTCATATCCTCATCAATCATGCATGCATGTCAATTCTTGACTCCATTTCTATTTCAAATGGTACAAATGGTGCTTCTAACCATGAAACTCAACAAAACTATGCTTGCATGTATGATTCAACACTCATATTTCCATATTCAATTTAGCACATGCTTGATTATACAAAATAATGGTGATCCTATACATGCATGTGTATATTAACTCCAAATTCTTCAATTATAGTACAACTCTTGTTCTTGATTACCAATTAACCTTTAATACACAAAATCACAAGTTCAAACTCATGAATTCAAGACCAAAAGCTTACCTAGAGGTTCAATCTTCCAAACTATGGCAATTTCTTGAATTCAATCCTCCATTCCTTCACAAATTTGAGCCAAACACCCAACTCTCCTCTTTTTCCTCTCTCTAGCCGACCCCCTTCTCTATCTCTTGGGTTTAATTCAGCCAAGAAGAGTAACAAAGAGGGTTTTTGAGTGTATAGTGCCCCACTAAGTCACAATATAATAATATAGAGTAATTGGGCACCAATTCATTAATTCAATCAGTTTAATCTGACTCGAATCAATTTCTAATTAAATTTCACCGTAGGCTCTAAAAATTTTACTAATCACAATGGCGTAATCAATTTCGGGTTCTGTGGCCGATAAGGCCTCCAATTTAATTTCCGAAGCAGAACAATCAAACAGATATTCCTACAGTGAACAGATAGAATTTCAAAATCACATGTATTCACATAATGACACATAAAAGCATGCTAAACACATAATCATACTCAAATTAAGGACCAATTAGCGTATTACGGAATAGGGGTATCACAGTGTTGCTATGTTATGTTATGTGAGTGAAAATGGTTGGTTTATATATATATAGAGAGGGGTAACATGGTAATTGTATTTCAGGGAAATTCGGGGCCGGGCTGGGGCTTGAACACTGATCCCCGCCCCCAGCCCGAAACTGATCAGGGATTTAATTTCGAATACCATCCCCATCCCCATCCCCATGGGGGTATTTTTCGGGAAAAAACCATTCTAATCGGGGTCGGGGGTCGGGTCCCCGTCGGGCTGGGTTTAAATTGCCATCCCTAGCCGAAGTAGTGGAGTTAAGGTACAAATAATTAAATATGAGTTTATTGGTATGGTGTGAATTGTATTCATTTGTACATCTTAAAAAATAGTAAACGACCTTGATAAATTATGAAATTTGGGTAGAGGCATGTATACATAATTCTAAACAACTTTTGTGTTTTTACTTTTTACTAAAAAGATCGATTAGAACTTGTAATTTGATGATCTTAGTTAGAACAGCTTTTGTTCATTTTAACAATGCATATTTTAGATGTTGTTTTAACTCACGAAACGAGCTCATTTTATTGGTTTCGCATAAACTAAAGTAAAATATTATTCTAAACACTTTTTGTATTTTGAACTTTTCCGAAAAAAATCATCTTAAGACATTTTCTTTTCGTTTTCAGTTTCAGATTTTTTAGTTGAATTCCGTCTAAGTTCTTCTATTAAGTTTTTGTCTCAACCTGCTTAGTTTCTACTAAATTCGTTCACTTTGCCTTTTAGAAAAATTGATTCTATACAATTTTTGTTCTTTGAGTTTTGGTCAATTCAAATTATTTAAGTATGAAACGGTGCATTTCTTTTTATACTTCTTCAAAGTTTGAAGATATACTAACTTTATTTTTTTTGCAAAATGGTAGGTCTTACTAATTTTTTTATATAGGGTTGACCCACCATATTTTTATGTTTATTTTGTTTATTTTGTACTCAATTTATATTTAATTATGTACAGGCAAGAAATTAAATGCTACTGTATCTCGGGAAACTTCTCGAGAAACTACCCCTTTGTCTCGGTATGGGTGAAATTACTTGTCTTATCCCGTAACAAGTATTAAATGTACTTTTGTTTGTGTTTGGTGGATACGTGGGTGTGAAATTTTGTATTCATACCAGTATACTTGTATATTGACCTGTTTTATCTCTTGGCATCTCATGTGCATTATGTTTAAGCGCAGCTGAACTTCCTTTGCAAGATTAGTTAGGACTACGGTGGTGACGAGAAATAACTATAGTTGTTGGACATGTCGTTTAGACTTCTTTTGTTTTTCTTGAGTTTAGAGTTGATATTAGTTTATGTATTTATTATTTTTTTTATAACCTTAGTATTTTGACAATTTGGCATTGTGAGCTATTTTTCAACTTTACATTGTCTAAGTTGTTTTGGCTAGTTGTTGTTACTTTAGTGTTGGAGATATTGGATGGTTATGAATTATAGTGGATGATTTGGTTGGCTTTTTGTTTCGTTTTTTTTTAATCCCTTGTAATTTTTTGAGCATTGAAATTTACTTAAACCTTATGGAAACAAGAACGTTTAGATTTTGTTTCACCCCTAGGATGAGGATGATGGAATATTGATTGGGATTTAGTCATAATTCAA
Organism: Camellia oleifera; assembly: GCA_022316695.1. Taxonomy (NCBI): domain Eukaryota; kingdom Viridiplantae; phylum Streptophyta; class Magnoliopsida; order Ericales; family Theaceae; genus Camellia; species Camellia oleifera. Next base: position 46,944,699 of record CM039312.1, on the reverse strand, counting down.
TATTTAATTGTCCGAATTTTGAGGCGTGACATCCAATCAATATGATCTTTTGCATGCATGAAGTACTCTACAATTTTTACACATTCAACGATTCAGATAATTAAAATAGGACCCGTAGTGGATCCTACAGGCCCAACAACACACTCCAATCTACTATGTTGACTGGAGAGAAGTCACTCTCTTTAAATTAATATATTCCCTCCGTCCCAAAATATTAGTTTGTTATTCCATTTTTTATTGTCTCAAAATATTAGTCATTTTCAAAAATCAATGAACAAATTAATATGAATTTATTATTTTGCCATTTTTTTAAATTCATTAGTAACACAAAAAGTACAATTATAACAATTGATATTTTCAAAAAAAAATACTATCAAAGAGTAATTTTAAAAAATTAATTTTTTTTAAAATATAATAATTGTACTATAAAAAAAATTAGATTCTCTAAAATGAACCATTATTTCATTAAGGATTGTTTTGAGGAGTAGGAACAAAAGTTAGTTTATTGATTTTTTTAATTTTTTTTTTGAAAAAACGTGTACAAAAATAAAGAAATGATGCGATTTGAATAGGATAATGCTAGAGATATCAAATTTTCTATTAAACAAATGACCAACTGTCTCACATGGGTGTGAGGTCCACACTTTTATAGACCCATGTGAGATATTTGATCGTTCATTTGATAGAAAATTTAGAACCTATAACATTTTTCTTGAAATAAGTCAATAAGTTAATAAGTTGACTTTTTATCTTTACTTTCCAAAATGGCTAACTTTTTAAAAATATTTATAATTAAAATAGGAGAATTCTATCTTAAAGATGCAAGTACAAGTTAAAATTGGAAAATTTTGTACCATACAATGGTATGGTGTGAATGATTTTGAAAATTTAAAGATGCAAGTACAAGTTAAAATTGTACACGTATTTGCACCATACCATAGCACAAATTTCATTTACAATTTCTTAATTTTTAGGATTTGTTTGGGATGTGGGTTGATTTTTTAGTTATTTTAGTTTAGAGTTAAGGTCTTGTTTGGAATGGATTTTTTTATTTTTGTCAGAAAAAAATAAAATGATTATAATTTGAATGTGACATTTTATATTTAATTTTTTAATTTTTTAATTTTTAAAAGGGAAGTGATTGAGACCCCCTCCAATCACCATCCTCACCGCCCCCACACACACGTGGCGGGTGGTGATTGGAGGAAAAGGAAAAAAAAAAAAAAAAAAAAAAAACTAGCCAATCAGAAAGAGAGGGGGTCAAAGGGAGTGCCTCCTTGAGGGGGTCAAACTCATTTTCCAATAACTATTTTAACCCAAATGTGATATGCCAAACGAGCACTTAGGTGTCGTTTGGGAAGTGAGTTGGTTTTTTGACTATTTTAACCTGGGCTAAAAGCTTGATTTGGGAAGGACTTTTTGGCTTTTTAAACTTTTTTTGTGAAAGAAAAATGTAATGATTATGGGTTGGATGTTGTACGGGAAAAAAATATACCTTCTCGTATAATCCTGTTGATCAAGTCTGCGTTCCTCCGTACGACGTCGCTTTATCACCTGAAAACACAAACGTGAGCTAGCCGACGGGTAGGTGCCGGAAACCTCTCCGATGCCTAAGTCAGAAAGATTGTCAAATAGGCAAAAGCTCTGTGTATTCAAAAAGTAAAATTGCGTTACCTCTCCAAAGGTAATATTGATGAGTTTATATAGGTTTCGCGTGGCACAATCTTGATAGGACTCTTACTCCTCTATGCAGAGTCCTCCTAGGATTCATACTCTTGGAAGACAATACTTATCCTCCAACACCCCCTTCACTGCTTAAACCAAGTGAGATGGCTTTACTTCGGAAAGAGATATCATAACCGAAATAACATTTCCTTACAGACCGGCTGTACGACCGAGATAACCCATAGCTCGGTTACACCTTCCCATGTTCCTATCTCGACTCCTCATGCCGAGATCAAACTAGCTGTACCATGTCTCGACCGATATAACGTTCACCTTGGCTCTTACTAACCTTTCTCCTACCTCGGACTCACATGCAAAGGCCGAGCCATCCATAGAAGAATTAAGCCGAGCTCATTATACATCGGTTCTGAACATTGCGACCGGACTAACCCAAATACACGGCAACTGAACTAGACTTCTTCGGTGGCAATCTCTAACACCGGACCGAACTACCAATCGTCTATGGCCCACCTGCTAAGCTTCTTAACACGGCCCATAGAAAGGCCCACAATTCCAACTCGGCCCAATTTAAGTATAAATTACCCTCTCAATTGCCCCTTAATTCCATCTGCAAAGCATGATAGGGATTACCCGTCTATCGGCCGAGCTACAGTTTCAACCTCTCCAGCCGAGCTAAAACTTTTAGGCCTCTCCAGCTGAGCTCAAAACCATTTAGCTTATCCAGCTGAGCTAAGTTTAAGCTGAGCTATGCAAGTCCAGTCAAAATGTCTCTTCAGTGACAGCAACTGAAACGCTTCTTCTCCCAGGGACACGTGGCAGCCCCTATTTGGTTGAAGGCAGCTGTCAACGCCGCCCTCGTACTCTACACTTTTTGAATAGTTCCTGCTTTTTCTTTCTACCAAAACAAAAAAACCTGTTCATTGTTTCAAATCACCCATCAAACTGTTCACTTCCTTCTTTCCTTCTTCGAAACCTCCAACCTCTGAGTTTTTGCATTTTCACTGTTGCTGCTTCCATCTCCAGCTCTTCTACTTTTCCTGGTAAGTATTACAAACCTTGTTCTCATTTTGCTTTCGTTGGATCCATAGTAGTCTGTTTTGTGTATTTTTGCAAAACACTTTTCATGCTTAGCTTTGTTTCTGGAAAGAACTTCGTAAGAACCTCTTGAATATTGAGTAATAGCTAGTAGAACACTCATTTGATCCATAAAACACATCCAACCGAACTAGGAAACTGTTTTTGCTTATATATGAAGATATAGGAAAACTGGAACCAAATTAGCACTTGAACATACAACAGTAGTTTCAATAGGCCACCAACTGATTCACATTTAGCCGGAATAAAAATTTTGGCCCTCGACCGAGTTAAGCCTTGGGGGCTAAGCCAGCTTTCTCAGTTTCTAAACCGAACTTAGAAAGCTACCCCTAGATGCTTAATCGGAGTAACAAAACCATAAACAGAACCGAGATAACCAAACATCTTGCCGAACCGAAATAACAAGCCCCATTTAGAAACCGAGGTAGATCATGTAGTACCCTGTGTAGCCGAAGTAAGACTTCCCTTTTCTTGCTTTATTTTTGTAGCACGGTCCACTGATCTGTGCTTAACCCTTTGTTTTCCACTTTGCAGACTTAGGTTACCCAAGCACTCCCTCTGTGCACTCAACCGAGCTTCTGAGCATATCTTCTCAACCCGAGCTAATTTATTTATAACTTAAAATAAATGGGGAAATATAGGTTCTTGGTAGAAACACCAGGGGGTTTAGCCGAATTCCGTAAGGATTACAACATTCCAGCCGATGTAAACCTTACCCTAGCCAAGAAAAACACCATTCCTTGGGGGAACGAGCGTTCTATGCCTTTTACCCTTCTTTCAATAATTGAGACTGGACTAAGATTCCTGGTCCAACCATTAATTTGCGAGTTCCTTAGGCAGACCAGGCTTTGCCCCACCCAACTCTCCACCAATTCTTATCGTATAATAATGGGCATCGCCGAACTAAACCGACAAACCGGCTTGAACCTCGGTCTAGTCGAAATATTCCATCAATATTCTTTAGGATCCAAAGAAGATGGGTGGGTATACTACCTTAGGATACGCCGACGTAGAGAAAAAATAATAAAAGATACGCCGGAAAAAGACTTGAACGACGACGACTTCTTCTGGGTATCTAGGAATTTTGAGGACCACCAAGCCCAGATCCCAGGCCGAAGTATAAACTGGAACAAAGGAATCCCTGGTAAACTTACTTCGGTTTTCCATGCATTCTTCTTTTTTACTTCGGTTTCCAATTTTCGACCGGACTAACAGTTGTTTTCTCTACGCAGACTCAGCCCATCTACACTCATTGTACAGCCACCCCAATCTTGGTATCCTCCGTGCCACACTACGCGTTCAAGAAAGAAGTTGGGCTAAACTTCTCAACCTTGAGCCGACGTACAGATACACCGGTCGACGAAAAGCAAGAGTGACCGACTTCCTTCTTGAAGAAGCGCCTAAACTGGACCCATCCTTGCCCCAAATAAATCTAATTCCACTCACAGCCGAACAAGAAATGGCAAAGAAGAGCAGGCTGAAGGCTCTTTTGACCACAACAACTCCAGCCAACGTGCGACCAACCGGCCAAACCACTGAAACCGTGGTGGCCCTGCCATCCCAGCAGCCATCTTCTTCTCGCCGAAACAAGCGTGCTCAGACTAGCCAAACCGAGCCACGTCTTGCTGACGAAGACGAGACCGTCCTTCCACAAAGCCCTCAACAAAACATCCAACCGGAGCAGTCCGACCGAACTACCTCCTCTTCCAAATGGACTCCTACCCTCACCTTCAACGACCGAGATATCACCGCTTCCGATTCGGTAGTTTCAGAGAAGGACCACTTAATGGCTTTTAACCTAGCCAAAAGTGTGTGCCTTCCAAAAGATATGGAGCACCACTATAAACAACTCAACACCGAGCTGAAGTCAATCCGGTCTTCCACTATGTCCATGATCCTGGTAAATAACTATCTACCTTCTATGTAGTTTTGTCCAACTTTCAGTCCAGCTAACGTTACTTCTCCTTTGCAGGCTATCCAGAAAAATCAAGTTCCACATAAGAGGGTCATGGAGCTTAGGAGGAACACAAGGGAGGCCATGGCTGAGGCCGAACTAAAAACGGCCGAATTAGAGGAGGCAAAAAGGCAGCTGGCCGTGCTTCGAGTAGAGAACGGTCGACTGACCGAAATAGTTAACTCGGCCGAGGCCAAGAAGGAAAGGATCGCCATTGAGACAAAGGACAAGTACCTGCGTCACTTGGTAAAAATGGAGAAGAAAAAAGATACCGAAATAAACGAATTGAAGGCCGGAATAAAGAAAGCCGAAAAACGAGGCTTTAAGAAGGCCGAAGACGCATACATCCTTCAATGTGACGCAGCAAAAGATCTATTTTTCAAATGTGGCTGGAGGACTGCGGTGGAGCAACTCGGTTGTACGCCGGACACCGAGGTCTACAATGCTCCACCGTACTCCATTCCGGCTTCATTGTCGCAGTATGCCGCTGATCTTCAAAGACAATTTCTGGAAGGGTCTGATGAAGATGATGATGATGATGATTCTGAGGAAAACGAGCCAACTCCCATTCCGGTCATTAATGAGCAACCCAACAACCAATCAGTTCGGCTGAAGCCGGTCATTGAAGACCATACTAACGAGCTGCTGACTGATAAAACGCAGCCAACTGAGACGGAGGTTCAAGTCGAAACCGAGCTCCCAGCCCAAACCGTGCTCCCAACTGACACCGGACTCCGGACGAATGCCGAGGATGAATTTGATGCTGAACTTGATGCACTTCTACGCTGATTTTTTCTTTCTTTTCTGTTGTCTGAAACTTGTAACCGGGCTATCGCCCCTTAATTGTACTTACTTTGCACTTTAATGAAAAAATCTTCTTCAACTCTTATTCCGGTTTGTTTGTTTTTGTTTGAGTATGCTTGCATTTGTAATGAAATTTCCATGAATTCATTTGCTCAACTGTGATTTCGGTTTTTAGCTGTCTAACTCACTTAGCCAACCACTCTTTAGTCGATATAACTATTTCGGCTGAAGAGTACAAAGAATTGGTTTAATCCAGCCAACCACTCTTCGGCCGATATAGATTACTTCGGCTGAAGAGTACAAAAGATTGGTTTAATCCAGCCAACCACTCTTCAGCCGTACACTTACTTCGGCTGAAGAGTATAAAGAGTTGGTTTAATCCAGCCAACCACTCTTTAGCCGTACACTTACTTCGGCTGAAGAGTATAAAGAGTTGGTTTAATCCAGCCAACCACTCTTCATCCGTACACTTACTTCGGCTGAAGAGTATAAAGAGTTGGTTTAATCCAGCCAACCACTTTTTAGCCGTACACTTACTTCGGCTGAAGAGTATAAAGAGTTGGTTTAATCCAGCCAACCACTCTTCAGCCATACACTTACTTCGGCTGAAGAGTATAAAGAGTTGGTTTAATCTAGCCAACCACTCTTCAGCCGTACACTTACTTCGGCTGAAGAGTATAAAGAGTTGGTTTAATCCAGCTAACCACTTTTTAGCCGTACACTTACTTCGGCTAAAGAGTATAAAGAGTTGGTTTAATCCAGCCAACCACTCTTCAGCCGTACACTTACTTCGGCTGGAGAGTATAAAGAGTTGGTTTAATCCAGCCAACCTCTAAGTTGGTTTTTCCAGCCAACTTAGAATAAAGTGTTTGGTTATACCGACCAAACGTCCTGCAGCCTAGATCCTGATCCTGGGCTTAGGAAGGGTCATAGTTGGTTATTCCGGCCAACTATGTTTATAATGCTACTACCTTATGAAAGCTACTCTCACTGAAAACAATTATGCTAAAAAAAAATCGATTTGTTTTATTGAGAAAGTAAAAAATTACACATACTTAAAGAGAAAAAAAGCTAGAAATAAAACAACTTCAGATTTGCAGTGTTCTATGGCTTGGGAATTACTTTGCCGTCCTTATCTTCCAAGTGGTATGCCCCTTTGCCTGCTAATCCGACCACTTTGTAAGGTCCTTCCCAATTAGGTCCCAACTTGCTATCCCCTGGAACTAAGGTGTTTCCCATTACTTTGCGCAGCACCCAATACCCTATCTTGAATTGCCTTGGATGCACTGTCTTGTTATACTTTCTGGACAACTCTTGTTGGTAGGAGGCGATGTGAACCAATGCTCTGTCTCTTCTTTCTTCCGCAAAGTCAAGCTCCAATGCTATGGCTTCGCCATTTAAGTCTGGATCAAAGTTTTCGCTTCGGATTGTGGGGAGGCCTACTTCTAATGGGATAACTGCTTCCATGCCATAAGCTAAGGAGAATGGTGTTTCTCCTGTTGACCGTCGCGGCGTGGTGCGGTAGGCCCACAAAACATGGGAGAGCTCTTCTGCCCACTTGCCTTTGGCTCTCTCTAACCTTTTCTTCAATCCATCCAAGACTACCTTATTTGACGCTTCTGCCTGTCCATTTGCTTGGGGATATGCCGGTGTGGAATTGTAGAACTCTATCTTGTACTCTTCACAAAAGCTTCTGAAAATTCTGCCGTCAGACTGAGTGCCATTGTCTGAGATCAGTGCCTTTGATATGCCAAATCGAGTGATGATATTCTGCCAGACGAACTTCTTTACATCTTTCTCCTTGATTGACGCCAAGGCTTCTACTTCCACCCACTTTGTGAAGTAGTCGGTTGCGGCAAGAAAGAACTTCCTGTTGCCTGGTGCTGTTGGAAGTGGGCCTACTATGTCCAATCCCCACATTGCAAAGGGCCATGGGCTAGTTAGAGGTAAAAGTTCTCTGGCAGGTTGGTGTATTTGGTGTGCGAATTTTTGATATTTTTCGCACTTTTTAACATACTTCTCCGAGTCCCCTTGCATGTATGGCCACCAATATCCTTGCGAGATTGCTTTGTATGCCAATGATCTTCTTCCTTGATGGCTGCCACAAACACCCTCATGTATTTCGAATAGGAATGCTTCCACTTTGCTGGGGTGAACACACTTCAAGTAAGGTCCTGAGAACGACTTCTTGTACAATGCCAAGGATGGAGAGAGCCAAAATCGCTGTGACTTTGCTCTTATTCTGTTGGCTTCTTTCTTCTCTTTTGGTAAAGTGTCGTTTTTCAGGAATAGTATGATGGGATCCATCCAAGAAGGGCCTAACTCTGCGCAGCATACCCCTTTTACTTCTGGGTCTTCAATGCTTGGTCTAGGCAGGTAGTCGATTAGCAGTGGGTGAGGTATGGAGGTATCTTCCATTAAGGCGAAGCCTGCGAGTTCGTCTGCTCTGCTGTTTTCCTCCCTGCCGATCTGTTCTATTCTCACTACTTCAAACTTTTTTATCTCCGTTCTGACCAGTTCTTGGTACTTGGCCATTCTATCATCCTTTGCCTCGTAGTCGCCCGATATTTGGTTTACCACAAGCTGCGAGTCGCTGTAGACCATTAGCTCGGTGGCCTTCATGTAGAGTGCTGACTTGAGACTTGCTAGAAGCGCTTCATACTCCGCTTCGTTGTTTGACGCTGGGAAGCCAAGGTTGATTGTCTGCTCCACTACTAGGCCGTCTGGAGAGATGAGGACTATGCCAAGTCCTGCTCCATGCCGGTTGGATGCTCCATCCACGAAGAGCTTCCACATCTCTCCAACGAACAACTTCCAATAGGTGGAGGGATCAGATGATGCCTTGGGATCTTCCATGTTGCTAGTGGTTTCTTCAGAGTCCATGCTCGCTGTCTGCCCCTTGCTTTCTGTTTGCACCAAGTCTTTATTTGTCGGTGAGTCCTGACTTGTTGTAGCATGGTTTGTTTTTTCTTTTCTTTCTTTACTCTGGTCTGCCTTGGGGCCTGACTGAGTAACCAGTACTAGGGGTTGCGTTATTCCGACGTCAACTTTCATCCCTAGTTCGGTTGTCTCAGTTAGGTCGACCGGGCAGATGTGATGACTGCCTGGTGTGAATTCTACGACAAAATCTGCCAATGCTTGTGCTTTTATTGCGGTCTTAGGTTGGAACTTGATGTCGTATTGTCCCAACTCTACTGCCCACTTCAGAATTCGTCCAGAGAAGTTTGCTCTTTCAAATAAAGCCTTTAATGGGAAGGCTGTGAGAACAACTATGGTGTGGGCGTGAAAGTAATGCGATAACTTCCTTGAGGCCATCATCAAGGCCAATGCCAGTTTCTCCAGTGGCAAGTACCTTGTTTCGGTGCCCATTAATGTCTTGCTGACATAGTAGATAGGAAGATGTTGGATTCCTTCTGCGCAGACCAATACTGCGCTAATTGCATGCTGCGAGACCGCCAGGTATAAGAAAAGTTCTTCTCCAGGGATTGGGGTTACAAGTAGTGGTGGAGAAGACATGTATTCTTTTAGGCTTTCCAGGGCGTGGTTGCATTCTTCGTCCCACTCAAACTTTGCCTTCAGTGCATGGAAGAATGGTCGTAGCCTGTCTGATGACCGGCTTATGAACCGGTTGAGCACCGCCGCCATGCCAGTGAGATGCTGCACTTCCTTCACTGAGTTGGGCCTCTCCAGATCCTGTATTGCTTTGATCTGAGAAGGGTCCGCTTCTATACCTTGGTTGGTCACCAAGAAGCCTAGGAATTTGCCAGATCCTACTCCGAACGCACACTTCGACGCGTTGAGGCGTAACTTATGCTTTTTCAGGATCTCGAACATCTCACCTAGGTCCTTGAGATGGTCATTCTCATCCTTGCTTTTGACTACCATATCGTCGATGTAAGCTTCCATTGTTCTGCCTAACAATGGTTCAAACATCTTGGTGACCATTCTCTGGAACGTCGCCCCTGCGTTCTTTAGGCCAAAGGGCATGATTTTGTAGCAGTAGAGTCCCCTTGGAGTGGTGAAGGATGTGACTTCCTGGTCTGGTGCATGCATGGCGATTTGGTGGTAGCCTCTGTATGCGTCCAGAAAACTAAGTCGGTTGTGCCCTGCCGTTAAGTCTACCAGTTGATCTATCCTTGGTAGAGGAAAGCTATCTTTTGGGCACGCCTTATTGACCGTTTTGTAGTCGACGCAGACACGCCACTTGCCATTCTTCTTTGGTACTACGACGGTGTTGGAGATCCATCTTAGGTAGTGCACCTCTCTGATTGCCCCTGCTTCTAGCAGGTTTCCTACTTCTTTCGCTACTATTTCGGCGTGGTGGAGTGCTGATCTGCGGGTGCGTTGAATGATTGGTCTGGCAGAAGGGTGGACGTTGAGTTGGTGACAGATGAAGTTGGGATCAATGCCTGGCATGTCGTATGGGGTCCAGGCGAACACTTCGATGTTGGAGGTTAGAAATTCCAAGACCTCCAATCTCTCAATGCTGGACAACGACGAACCAAGCAGAAAGAACTTATCCGGGTTTTTTTCATCTATTCTGACCTCTATCAAGTCCTCCACCGTTTTTTGACTAGCCGTTTTGCCGACATCCGCGAATAGGTCATTACTCTCAGGTTCTTCAACCGAATGAACGTATCCTTTGGCGGCGCGACTGCTGTTCACTGTGACAAAGCACTGCTTTGACATGATCTGATCTCCATAAACTTCTTCTATTACTCCAGTGTCGTTTGGAAACCGCATCACTTGGTGGTAGGAGGACGCCACCGAGCGCATGGCATGTAGCCATGTTCTGCCCAAGATAATGTTGTAAGTGGAGGGGACCTTCAACACCCAAAACTCCACTTGTTTTGTCACACTCCTTACTCTGACTGGGAGGATGATTTTGCCGACGGGCCATTCTGGCATGGAGTTAAACCCGATAAGAGGAGATACGGCAGGCGCCAAGTCTTTATCTTGCAATTTGAGTTGTTTAAAGGTTTCATAGTACATGATTTCACACGAACTACCCTGGTCAATCAGAATCCGCTTAACGTCAAAATCCTTGACTCGAAGAGTGACGACCAAGGCATCGTTGTGAGGGCAATAGATCCTTGCCAAGTCTTTATCCGAAAAAGACATGACATTTGTGGCCTTTGTCTTCCCCTTCTTGACGACTGGTTGGGCACTTAGCACCTCTCTTAAGTGCTCAGCCTTTTTGATTGAACCTCTGAGCTCGCATACACGCTCAAGTTCAAAGACTCCATGTATTACGTTGATGACGCCTTAGGGCGGGGCGTCGATCAGCATCCTATTGGGGTTGTTATGATCCTGGGGGGCTGGCTGTGCCCCTTCCTCTATGTATTTGTCCAGGTGGCTTGCTGCCACCAACTCTTCCAGATGCTGCCTCAATGGCATGCAATTCTCAGTGCGGTGCCCCTTTTCTTTGTGGAAGGTGCACCTGGATCTGTCATCATAGTCCTTCTGGGCCTCGCCTAGCTTGGCTAGCCACTTGACGAAAGGCTCGTCTCGACTCTCACTAAGTATACGGTAGATCGGTTTCTTGAATACCGTGGTTATAGCAGTGCGGACTCTCAACCATCTCTTGTCCTGGTCCTCGCCGTTGTCTCGCCTGCCTCGCCCGTTTCGGTTTTGGCGATCTACCATATTGACCTTTGCTGAGGTCTTCTTCTCTTGCGCTGTGGCCGTGCCAGATTTTGCTTTGGCACGAGCACCATCCTCTTCCACCCTGATGTGCTGATGCACTCTCTCCATCAGGGCCTCCAGGGTTAGGGGCGGTGTCATAGTGATAGAGTCCCTCAGTCTGTTCCCGACTAGAAGGCCTCTTTTATATTGCGCAATGGCGAGATTGGTTGGGCAGTCCCCAATCTGGTTAAATGTCTCCCAGTAGCGACTATTGTATGACCTCAGGGTCTCCTTATCGCCCATGTCGATGGAGAGTAACTGGTCGATCTCCACCGGGGTTTTCGTGTTTGTTCTGAATCGCGTTACAAACGCTTCCGCCAGTTGCGCCCAGGAGGCTATGCTGCCCTCTGGAAGCTTTTCAAACCAAGTCAAACCAAGGTCGCCAAGGCTTGAAGGGAATAGGATGCACATTAAGGCCTTGTTCCGCCGGTATACAGCCATGACCTGGCGAAAGTGGCTCAAGTGCGAGTAGGGGTCCGTCTTTCCCTCATACGTTGTGAATTTGGGCTGTAGGAAGCCTGACGGAAGGGGCGCGTTTTCTATTGCTGGGACGAATGGTGAGGTCTGCAGCCTCGCCAATGCCTTGTCCGTTGGTTCGTATGCCGGGCGCAGTAGTGGCATTCCAACCTCGACGCTTCCATGCATCCGAGGAGCCAACCGCTGTAAGGCAAGAACCCTGTGTGGATCGCGCGCCCTGGCGTCCTCCTTCCATCGTGCCTTCTCTTCTAGCACGGATCGTAGGTCGAACAATGTGGGTAATTCCGTCTGTCTAGACCTTGTCTGGTGCGTATGTGAGGGCCAATATGTGCTTCCCTCAGTGTATGACCTCTCAGACCTCGTCCTCTCAGACCTGGAGTGACGAGCCCTGGAAGATCTGGATTGCATGTCGCCTGTCCTAAGGCTTCTGTTCTCTGCTTGAGAAGGTGTAGAATTCCGACTACGACCCTCTGAGTAGCGAGGGGGCGTCTTGTTGTTGCACCCCTCTCTTGTCGCCACTTCTTTTCCTTTTACCTGGCGCTTAAGAGATTCCATGTCCGCTGCCATCCGACGAATCAACTCATCTTGTTCCCTGACGCGATCCTCCAGAGCTTGAGGATCAATCATGCGCTTTTGTCTTTCTGGGCTTTGCAAACGAGAGGGATGAGGGCTGTTGTTCCGCCTTTGTCCCCTTGCATCGCTCCTGAAATTCTATCTTTGCGGCTCCAGGTTTGCCATGGGAGTGACCAAGGGTAGGCCTTCGCGCCTTGCACCCCCATCTGGGGTTTGTCCGTCAATGGCGGACTGGGGTAACTCTTCATTGTTCGCCATTGATGTTTGAGAGAAAAAGCTTGATCAAGAGGTTGTTCTTGTCTGTATTCCCACAGACGGCGCCAATTGTACGGGAAAGAAATATACCTTCTCGTATAATCCTGTTGATCAAGTCTGCGTTCCTCCGTACGACGTCGCTTTATCACCTGAAAACACAAACGTGAGCTAGCCGGCGGGTGGGTGCCGGAAACCTCTCCGATGCCTAAGTCAGAAAGATTGTCAAATAGGCAAAAGCTCTATGTATTCAGAAAGCAAAATTGCGTTACCTCTCCAAAGGTGATATTGATGAGTTTATATAGGTTTCGCGTGGCACAATCCTGGTAGGACTCTTACTCCTCTATGCAGAGTCCTCCTAGGATTCATACTCTTGGAAGACAATACTTATCCTCCAACACCCCCCTCACTGCTTAAACCAAGTGAGATGGCTTTACTTCTGAAAGAGATATCATAACCGAAATAACATTTCCCTGCAGACCGGCTGTACGACCGAGATAACCCATAGCTCAGTTACGCCTTCCCATGTTCCTACCTCGGCTCCTCATGCCGAGGTCAAACTAGCTGTACCATGTCTCGACCGATATAACGTTCACCTCGGCTCTTACTAACCTTTCTCCTACCTCGGACTCACATGCAAAGGCCGAGCCATCCATAGAAGAATTAAGCCGAGCTCATTATACATCGGTTCTGAACATTGCAACCAGACTAACCCAAATACACGGCAACCGAACTAGACTTCTTCGGTGGCAATCTCTAACACCGGACCGGACTACCAATCGTCTATGGCCCACCTGCTAAGCTTCTTAACACGGCCCATAGAAAGGCCCACAATTCCAACTCGGCCCAATTTAAGTATAAATTCTCAGATGTGATGTTTTATTTTTTGTAGTTAAAATAGCTTATTTTGTCTTTTGTGACTAAAATAACCAAAAAAACTCCAAATGACTCTTCCCAAACGGAGTTTATATTTTTGAAACATTTGATAAAATAATAATATTGGAATAAAAGATATAATAAAAAAATAATTTTAGCACACCTGATGAAATACTTTAGAGCGGTAAAATTTAAAATTGTCTACTTGTCGGATTAACATCTCTAACTTTAAAGATTTTATTGAAGATAGTCTCGAGGTAACTCCAACAAACTAACTACACAGTTCATTTTAATTAGAGTCATCTAAATTTTACGAGTAATTATCTTATCTTTCATTAATTTTATGCTAATTGTGTAATCAGCTAATATTAGGGTTAAATAAATACATGTATTTAATTACAAGATGATGGTAGAGAAATCACAATTATTATTGTTTGGACACATAACTACATGATCTTTCTTACTTACTATATAATTTCATCTCCCTATTAGATTATCAAAACTTAAAAGACTATTTTTTTGTCTCTTCATTTTCAAATCATTCTCTTCATCTTTTTCCTCTATTTTTAAAGTGCAAATTTAAAAAATATGTAATTATTGAGAGTGACTAAAATAAAAAGTATTGTTGAATAACATAATACAAAAAATAATTAGTTAAAGAGATAGATATTTTTTAATATACTTTAGAGGGTGTTTGGAATGATTTAAATAAATATATTTTTTAATTTTTTACAAAAAAAAAATACAAAAAAATATAAAAATGATGTAATCTTTCAAAAATAAGAATAAAAAGAGTAAAAAGTACATTTTTATAAAAGATGTGAAATAGTGTCTTTGGCTAGCTAAAATGGTTAGAGCATCAGTAATGTATTAGCTAAATGTTGTGTTAGTGTTAGTTGCTATTTTTTAGCTAGTTCAAAACACTTATGTTGTGCTGTAATAGATTAGCTAAATGTTGTGTTAGTGTTAGTTATTAGTATTGTGTGTTAACTTGTGTGTTAATTGTGGCTAGTATTTTAGCCAACGAGAGGGAGAGAGAAGGGGACGTGGGAAGTGTCGTGGGGTTGTCCGGTCAAATGTTCGATTGGTTGTCCCCCTGAACGTCCGAACCCTTCAAGTAAAAAAATAAAAAAATAAAAATTTGCAGTGAAGAAGATCTTTGAAATTCGCCATGAAAAAAAAACTTATTATCCGCGTCGGTTTGAGAGAGAGAGAGAGAGCTCTAAAGAAGAGCTGTAGAAGAGCTTTGAAACTGTTGAAACATGGTCATATACAGTGGCGGAGTCAGAAAATCAAATCAGAGGAGACACTTATTAACTACAATATCGAAAATTTTTACAAAAATATTTCACGCAAGTTTTTACGATTGATTTCAAGAAATATCAAAAAATAATATTATTTATTACTAGTGTATCATGGACAATATAAAAAAATATAGATATAAGTCTTAAAATAAATTATATAATGATGAATTATTTTTTATACAAAATTTGATTAAAAATTTAATATAATAATAATACCACGTCATTATTAGTATGTGATATCACTAACTAATAGTAAATAAACACATAGAGAGTGAATTTCACATGTCAAATGTAACTAACAATCTAATAAATTTTATATCTTTATAGAGAGATTACTTATACTTGCATGTCAATAATAATGACATCACCATTATATTCAAAAAATTTCATAAAATTTTCATAGATAATATGGTTTATAATAGTCTCTGTATTTTCAATTAAAATAAGCATTATTGTTCTCATAATTTTTAAAATGTCATTGACATTTCACTTTAATAATATTTTTGTAATTTTTTTTATTTAAAATATTTTCTTTATATTTGTCCAAAAAAAATGAGCTCAAAATCCAGGAGGGGCACGTGATCCCCCTGGTCCTCACTTTCCTCCATCGCTGGTCATATATATATATATATATATTCTCAACTAAAGAAGAAGACTTGTAAGAAGCTATTTATTTATTATGTATATATATATTTAATACACACATTAACACATTCATTACACCATCACTCATTTTTTAAAATTAATAAACTCTTAACACACCTTAACATATATTTTAGGCTTTACTTTTATTATTTTTTATCATATAATATACTTTAATATATAATTTTAACTACCTCATTGTGAATGCTTTAAATAATGTTAAAGATACTCTAATCGACATGACCTTTTGATATGCTTTATTTGTTCCTATCAATTCAATTAGTAAAAGGTGGGGGTTTGGGGTGACAGTGCGCAATAACTACTATTATGTGTTTGTTTTTTTTAATATATATTTTAAAATATATTGAGTAGGATATATTTATAAAAAAATTAAATTTTTATTAAATTATATTTATATTTAGTTTTATATTTTAAATTATATTTATTATTTATTTTATTATATATAAATGTGATTTGATAAAAAAACTATTAATATCTTATCAACTTTATTTTTAGAAAAATGTTGGGACCTCTTTTGTTTTAGAGATTTTCATAACTTTATTTGGATCTTAATCATTGATGTATATGTAGAACACAAGGGGTCCCTGCTGTGCTCAAAGCACAACAGTGACTATGGTGCGTCTGTTTGAGATGTATTATGGTCTTATTTTTATGATCTAAACCGTTATTTTGTAAGGTTTGTTGAGTACTTCATGCCTGTCAAAAATCATATTAATCGGATATAAATAACTCTATGATTGAATCGCATATTGTTTATGCTATTTCTATAAAAAAAAACTTATTATTTATTTTTTTGGTTGTCGATCATATAGTTGTTGATATCCGATTAATATGATTTTTGGTAGGCATGAAGCACTTAACAAACCCTACAAAATAAACGGTTTTGATCATAAAAATAAGGCCATAATACACCTCAAACGGAGGCACCACAGTCACTACTGTGTTTTTCCATCATGTATGTGTAAGGCTCACACCATTAATGATTGATATCCAAATGAAATTGTGAAAATCTCTAAAAAAAAGAATCTCAATCATTATTGTTATTTTTATAAGTATACACTTTAAAATATAAATAGTTACGATATTATAATGGGCCCGGATACATAACAGCCACCCAAAACCCGTAAGACAGTTTGCAGTCAAAGTCATTTATATTGATATTGTTATAGATTAATTAACAAGTCAAAAAATATATATATATAAAAATCTTAAAGAGAGGGATTTGGTAATAAATCTCTGTCTAATTTATCTTTAAAAATGACAAGAATTATATAAATTCTTTCAAAATCTCATAATATGTTGAAACTTGTTTATTTTACTATAATACACTAATATATATATACATATAACTATGTGTGTGTATCAAATTACAATCACTCTTTCTCATCTCAATCTCTATTTTCTATGTCTCGCTCTTATCACTGTTGCTCTTCATCAACGCCATCATCGCTCTCCACTGGCGCTCACCGTGAAATTCTTTTTCTACCATCTTCATTGCTATCGTCACTCGTTGCATCCATAATCTTAGATCTGAGATTAATCACAGTCGTCGTCGCTGGAAAATGACGATTTGCGACAATTCGCAAACCTGAGATCTTTCTAATGGTTCATGCTCTCTCTATGTATGTTTGTATCACTCATCATTTATCTCTCTCTTTTTATTCTTCTTCTTCATCTTCTTATGATCCTCTGTTTTCGAATTCTATCTCTCTATTTCTCTTTTTTCTTCTCATGTTGCTCTGCTCTTCGAATAATAAGATTTTACTCTGATTCATGATACAACACTCTTCTATAAAGTCATCATCGCAACTTGTTTCAGAGTAAAATTGTAATAACCCCAACCCTGATTAACGCTAATTGGAACTTAATTAAGCCTAATAATAATTAGGAGGAAATCTGGAATTAACCTTGCATGTACATTGCATGAATTATGTGTTTCTATCTGTTTGGTGTCAAAACATCTGTTCGGGTTTTAGACTTTAAATTGCAAATTGGAAGCCTTATCGGCGCCCGATTCTGAAATTGATTAGTGTTTTGGACTCGTTAGATTTTATGTGAATTTATGGTAGGTTCAATTAAAATTCGATTTGGAATGTTTAAAACTGATTAAATAACGTTTTAATAATGGACCTAGCTAATCACTACTTTGCCATTATAGTGGGCCAATTGTTTAAGCCTTGAATTAGCCACAAGACATCACCTGGTTCACCTCTTGAGAGAGACCAACGACTAGAGAGAAATAGGTAGAGGAGGAGGCTTGATTTCAACAAGCTCTAGCTTGGATTTGGAGGAAATTGTAGGCAACTTGAAAAGATTAAGCTCCTAGGCTTGGAATTGAAGGTTTAAGGTGAGAATTCATTCCCTCATTCATGTGATCAAACTAGTTCTTGCATATTTTCATGACATATTGAAGATTGGAGTCTAGAATTAGCTTGAATTGTTGAATTGGGTAGTGTAACATACATACATGTACACATTCATGGAAATTAAGGTTGTTGGGTGTTAGATTTTTACATGCATGTGCATATTTTTGCTAAAGCCTTTGAAGTCAACAAATTTCTGAGTTAAATGTTGCCTTGGACCATGTTTTGAAGCTTTGATATGCACTTGAAATCATACATGAATGTTTAAACTTGGTTCTTGGAAATTTATGGACATGATGCTCAAAATTGACTCACTCTTGGGCAATGATTTTATAAATTGACTTTTGGAACTTGATGTATTATGTGTTTAAAGTGATTTTCCAGAATTTGGGCCCAAGATGTTGAGTTTTGGGTTGTAGAATGCTTGGTTCGAACTTGGGAGACAAATCTGGAAATTCCAGATTTGGCTTCCTCGCTCGAGCGAAGGATTCCTCGCTCGAGCGAGCACCCTTTTGTCCAGGGCTCCGCTCGAGCAAGCATCGAGCGAGCATCGCGCGTAAATTTCCAGCAACCAGTACTTTTTCATTTTATCAGACCGCTCGAGCGAAGGATTTATCGCTCGAGCGAGACCTTTGATTTTAGAAGCTCATTCGAGCGAGCATCGCGCGGGAAATTTCAGCATCCAGTATTTTTACTGTTTCATCAGACCGCTCGAGCGAAGGAAGGCTCGCTCGGGCGAATCCTTTGACTTTGGAAGCTCGCTCGAGCGAAGGAAGGCTCGCTCGAGCAAGGCTCTTATTTTCAGCAATTTTTGAAAAATATTTTCTAAGGCATTTTTGCACCCCCATTCCATCATAGGCATTCCTAGGCCATGCTTAAGACTCCTTAACAAGGATAAGAGGTTAGGTACACACTTAGAGTCATTGGTGTGAGTTTTGTACCTTTAGAAATGCGTATTTCAAGTGTGTATCCGTAATGTGTTATGTAGGTCACGTGCCGCAATCTGTTGACCCTTTGACTTCGTCTACTTATATCAACGCCCACTGTGAGTAATAACTTTGTAAAGTTATGTTCAATGTTATGTATTTTCAATATACTATGATACGAAATGATTGATTCTTGGAAAAGCTATGATATGTTGGAAATGAATGAATGAATGTCCAGTTTTTCTGAAAAGTAGTTGTGGCACCCTTAGTCCTTATGGCCCTCGCCCGGGGGTAACAATACCGTGGCCTATGTCCCTCGCCCGGGGGTAACAATACAGTGGCCTATGGCCCTCGCCCGGGGGTAACAATACCGTGGCCTATGGCCCTCGCCCGGGGGTAACAATACCGTGGCCTATGGCCCTCGCCCGGGGGTAACAATACCGTGGCCTACGGCCCTTGCCTAGGGGTAATAATACCATGGTTACTTGCGCGCAAGATATAGACCTTTATGGTGGTTGGTACCAACTTTGTTGTGGTCTTCGGACCTACTTGTGGTGGTCTTTAGACCTACTTGATCGGATAGCTAATGGGTGTACCACATATGTGCTTATGCAAAATCTGAATATGGTTATGAATATGAGCATGTATCTGAATCTATATCTGATTAGAAATCTGTATATGCATAAGATTGTGTTTCTGATAGTAACTCTGGTTTCTAACTCTGTGATGGACATCATTCATTAAAACCTTTACTCTGTTATTATTCACTGGGCTTTCGCTCACAGTTTATTACATATATGTAGGTGAGCTGACACAAGACCCTGACCAGAGTTGATGGCCTCCTGTTTCATTTTTGGTCAGCCACCTGTTGCGCCTCCCGAGGAGGTTCTGCCTGAGGCCTGATGTTATGGCAGTTTTGCACCTCGTGCTAATCTTTGTACTTGTTTTGTGGAGTTAAATCTTGGGATGTATTTATGTAAATAGTTTGTACATATGGGTGTGCCTGACTAGCATGTTTACGTATATAAATAAGTTTTAAATTTCCTGTTTCATGTATGTCATCACAGCTCATTGGACCTTGTTTATTTTACTATATTGCTTCCGCAGCCCCTTAATATTTGTCATTCTATTTGGAGGCCGTAGGTAATCCACGGATTATTGGCCGGTTACGTCGCCAAACCTATAGGGGCGGGTTTGGGTCGTGACAAAAATTTTACTCTAAATTAATTTTACTCTGTAATAAAAAAAGAGTAAAATTTTACCATCGTTAAGCAAATCAACATGTTGTTAACTAAAGTAAAATTTTACTATTACAAAAAATAGAGTACAAATGAATGAATCAGAGTCAAATTTTATTTTTAAATATATGAACAAACAAACAAACAAAAAAACTCTTGACTTTTTATTGCAATATCTCAATTTCTCATTTTTCTATGAAATCTAAGTTTTTTTTTTTTATTATTTAATCTCAGATCTAAAGTTATTGATCTTAAATATTAGTTTGTAGGTATCAAATTTGAGACGATGGTGGTTTGATGGTAAAAATGGTAATTGCTGGCCGATGATGAAAATAAGCAACGTCAGTAGACGATGAAGATGGTGGAGGTAACGAACAACCATCGAGTTGGTGAAGAGAGAGAAAGTGTTGTAAAAGAAAGAGAAGAAAGAAAGGGTATAATGATTAAATAAAATATTCAAATAACGAATTTTGTCTTTCATACAAGACTTTATAATTGTGAGGGAGTTTTAAAAGTACTAAATTTTTTTTGTCCTTTCAACAAGAAAATAAAGTTACGAGGGATTTATGGTCAAATTTCTCTATTAATGGTGTAAAAAATATTTATAATTTAGGGTGAAAAAATATAAAATATATATTTAAATTAATATATAAAATGCATCAGTGATTACGCCTTAAGTCTTTGAAGGGGTTAGCCACTCTTTTAAAGTTATATATTATTCTATTTTACGTAGATGGTGGTGAGTCTTACGTTCTATTATAAGATTTACTCCTATTTTTATATTAGAAGTATTGTCGCACAAGAAAGGTGCATATATATAAGCTTCTATCTCTGTTTTAGATGGAAAATATATTTTAAATTTCTCACCACACTTATATATTTATATATATGTTTGTACCCCAAAAATAATATGCATAGCTAATGGGTGCGTTTTTAAAAAATTTAGAAGTCATAAATTTTAAAATGATAATTATATAAAAATAATTTCAAAATAACAAGTTATAAGGTATATGGACTCTGCACTTTATATAATAGTACAGAAAAATATATATTTCTTACTTTACGTAATTATTTTATCTTCCAGTATAAGATTTGTCATGTGAGATTGCGTTTGATAACATTATAAAAAAAATTAACTTCTATTAAAAATATTTAAAAGTTCACAAGTAATTTATTATTAATTAAAAAAGTTATTTTTTTCTTCCACAAAAGAGTAAGGCCAAGTTTGGCATCTTCAAAAAAATTCAAAAAGTCAAAAAGTCACTATCCTATTTAAGTCACATCATCTTATTTAAGTAACATCACCTCTCTAACACATCACTTCAAACTCAACCCAAATCCAATTCATATTTCATAAAAAGTCAAAAAATACACTTATTTAGTCTTCCAAAACTTAGCCTAAATTTTAACAAATTTTCAAATACATCTACTTTTTTAGCTTTCAAGTAAGTGTTTGGCGTCAGTTTTTTTTAAGTATAAATAAAAGGAGTTTTCTTAGGTGTGCAACCCACAAAAGGTGTAAGTGGGTTGCACACCATGTGCCACTCACACAAAAGGTGTAAGTGTAAGGTGTAAGTGTAAGGTGTAAGTGTAAGTGGAAGGTATAAATGAAATGTATAAGTTGCACACCATGTGCCACTTACACAAAAGGTGTAAGTGCAAGGTAAAAAATGTGTAAGTGTAAGGTGTAAGTGAACACAAAAAGGTATAAGGTGTAAGTTGCACACTATAGCATTACCCTAAATAAAAAAAACTTTGCACTTCGAATTCTACGCAATTAGATGGGCTGAAAAAGTTTAAAAAAAATCTTTAGTAACTTTCTAAATTTTTTTTTTAACTTCTTAAATTAATGTTGTGAAAAGTGAAAAAATTGACAGGCATAATTTAAAAATAATAATAACTAAAAATTAAAAAATAAAATTCTAAAAACAAAATGTGACCTTTTTTTTTTTAAAGCTATATATACCAAAGCCAAAAAAGCCATTAAACAAACCTAACCCCAGACGAACTGTGAAATGTCCAAAACACCCCTCCTATAAACACTTCTATATAAGATGATCAAGCACCCGGGTGTTTTACGTCTCGCAGAGTCTCGCACCCAGAGAGAGAGAGAGAGAGAGAGGTTCCTTCACCGCCAACAATTTGTAGGGTGGTGACCCTTCTCGACTATCTTCCGATCCTCTCCATTCCGAATCCCCAAGGTTCAATTCCACTTTCTCATTAGACCCTCAATTTTTTTTTTCAACAGATATTATATGTGTGTGTGTGTGATGTATTGCCTTGCTGTGTCTGTTGTTTTCTAGTCAGTTTTTGCTTTCTCTTCTTGTATGTATAAATTTTCATGGGTTTATGATAATAATGTTGTTTCTTTGATCTTAAATAAAAACTCGACCCTTTTGTTCTTTTTTGTTTTTGCTTTATCATTCTGTTATTTGGGTTTTGTGTTTGTCAATTGACATGGGTTTTCTGTTGCTGTCGTCGCAGATTTTTTGTGATTTTTCTAGTGGGTTTGCTGTCTCTCATACTCTGCCATCATGGTATGTTTAGTGACTGATAATTTATTTTTATTTTATTTTTTTATTTTTCGTTGATAGTTTTTTCTTTTCAAAACCATGTTTGGATGGGCAATTTAATTTGGTTATGTTCACTTTAAAGTTTAAACTTGAGATATTAGACTGCTCAATTCCAATGTAAATTGAAATATGAAGTAGGGTTAATGTTGTTTGGGGTGGATGAGGATTTGAGATTTGAGCATAGAAGATGTTTGTTCAATTGTTTGTGACTTTCTCAACTCAACAAGCCTCAATCACCCCACCCTTGGCTCTTTTTGGCTGGCCAAAGTGGATGGGAGGAGCTAGGGTTTAAAGGGGAAAACAATGCCCACTTTCAGGGTTGGTTTGGCATAAACTAAATAATACAAAAAGTCAAAAAGTCACTATCCTATTTAAGTCACATCACCTCTCTAACACATCACATCAAATCCAATCCAAACCCAACCCATACAATAAGTCAAAAAGTGCACTTTTTTAGAACATCCCAAACCAACCCTCAATAGAGTGGGTTGAGCTCAATCAATTAATATATGTTGTATGGGATTGATTTTAAGCCTTGGGTAGAAAGTTAGTGAACTTTGCAGGTGGTTAAGAGAAGGTCTAATGTTTATCGTGGAGTTAAATTGACTAATTTTACTGTTATTTCAATGATTTCAGTATCAAGAAGGCTACAACATCTATGGTTCAACCTTTGAACAGAGTTACCGTTGTTATCCTGTCTCTTTTATTGAAAAGGTGAAGTAGTTTCCCTCAGCCTTTACCTGCCAAAGCAATTTGATTGGAAGGAATACAAAAAAATTCTTCATCAACCCATCCCATTTTTCGTAATGACATTTTGAGTATGCATGGAAGAATATTACCTTTAGATTAAGTGCTATACCATTTTTGTTGTGTTGTTTTGATTCTCTTGATTGCTACTTTTGGATTTTGTATTTCAGTTCTCTAATTTATCTTTCTTTCTCGTTTGTTTTCTTTATTTTGAATCTTTGCAGTCACATCTGGAGAAGGGTGATAAAAGTATGTTTAGCTGCTTAACTGATGTCTTCCATATTGGCTTTTATATTCTTTTCTTTTTTATTAGATATTAGAAATGAATTATGCATTCCATTTTCTCTAACGCAATTTGCTACTGCTTTCAGTCATAATGCCTCCCTCAGCTCTTGATCGTCTTGGTAAGTAGATATTTCTCTGCATAATTCCTTTCTTTGTAGTTTGTCCACATTCTAATGCATAATTTGAGTTTTTTATTAGGGTCTACTGTCTACACATCACTACTCTAATTAGGAGACATAATTTTTCTGTGCAGCTTATTTACAAATCGACTATCCAATGTTATTTGAACTCAATAACCCTTCTGCTGGAAGAGTTTCTCATTGCGGGGTGCTAGAATTCATTGCTGATGAGGGCCTCATATACTTACCATACTGGGTAGGCTTTTGTCTCATGAGTGTCAACGTATTACTGCGTCATGCTGCTTATTCACTGCCTCTTTTTTCTTTCTTTTTTCAATTTCTATTTATTGTGCATGCTTTATGCTTTCAGATGATGGAAAACATGCTCTTACAAGAGGGAGACATTGTGCATATCAAGAATGCCAGCTTGTCAAAGGGAACTTTTGTGAAGCTGCAGCCCCACACCAAGGACTTCTTGGATTTATCCAACCCGAAAGCCATGTCAGTTTCTTTTTAGCAACAATCCGGTTGATTGTTTTCTTAATGGTTATTTTATTGATTTCTTTATGTTTTGCAGCCTTGAGACAACACTGAGGAACTATTCTTGTTTGACTGCTGGCGACACCATCATGGTTGCTTATAACGACAAGAGATACTACATTGATATAGTAGAGACAAAACCTTCCCCTGCAATAAGTATCATTGAAACAGACTGCGAGGTGGACTTTGCCCCTCCTCTTGATTATAAAGAACCTGAAAAACCTGCCCCTTCTACCCCGTCAAACAAGACACCACCAGAAGGTAATTTTTTTTTTTTTTTGATATCTGAACTTTGATCTTTAATGTGTCATTGACGTGAAAATGATTCCTTCTAACAATTGAATGCAAATCTTCTTCAATCTTTTCAGTTCAAGAAGAAGAGCCGGCCAAAAAGATACCCAAATTCAATGCATTCACTGGCTCGGCTAGACGATTGGATGGAAAACCTTCAGTGCAGTCGCATGCACCAGTTTCCTCTCCCATGCTCAAACAGCACCAATCAAAGGCTACCGATGGGACTAATGGCTCTGTGTCTACTAGCTCTTCCCGCCAGCATCGTGGGAAGCTTGTTTTTGGTTCGAATGTGGATCAAGCTCCAAATGCAACACCAAAAGTACGCCTTAGTTGGCCAGATGCCCCTATTTTCTTTTATAGCTATGTTGTGAATTCTAATTTGGACGGGTAAAGTTGTGATTAATGGTTAATTTAGCGTTATGATTTGAATTTAACTGATTGCATTTTCTTTTAATTTTTAGGCTACTCCAAAAGAAAGCAGTCAAGAATTATCACAGCAGGTAGAAGAACCTAAGTTCCAGGCATTCACCGGCAAGAAGTATTCACTGAAACGATGATGCCGATATATATATATATATATTAATTTTAGATCTCACATTCCTTTTTGAAAGATGTGACGGACAAGAATCAATGCAGTGATGGAAGGGTGAGCCTAATCCTCCAGACTCCTAGCTACTGTTTTCAAGCTTTTGCAGCTAGGATGTATTTGTCAAAATTCAAAGTATTATGATGCACATTAACAATTATAAAGAATAGGTCCTTTTGGTATTTAATCATTTGCATTGAATTAATAAATGTCTTTTGACAGATTTGGCTCTTCCATATCTTTGTGGTATTGTTCTCCATTCTTCTCTATATGGACAAATATTAGCTTTTTGAGTGGATTTGTCTTTTTGCTTTATTTGACATGAATTTGTCATTGAAGCCATTTTTGTGAATGCAATCGATCAATTCTAAGAGCAATTAGATGCATCAATCATTATGGCAACCGATGCTAATGTAGCATGCATATATATGTAATAAAAGCCACTAAATTTATTGCAACTCTTTGATTTCCAGTTTGATGATATACCACAGGTGAAGAACTGAATATGTAATCCAGTGCCAGAGAGAAATCTCTTAATAGAACAATCACATCTCTTTATGGTAGTGTCCATGTACTTATTATTATTTTGGGAAGTATGTTAAAAATCAACTTTTTAAATTTTTTTTTTTTTTTTTTGGGTGACTTTTTTTTTTAAAAATGTATAAATAAGTAGAAAGATGATATGATAGGTGAAGAAGTGAATATGTGATCTATTGCCAGAGAGAAATCTCTTTATGGTAATGTCCATGTACGTATTATTATTTTGGGAAGTAAGTTAAAAATCAACTTTTTGATTTGATTTTTTTTTTTTTTTGACTTTGTTAAAAAATATATATGAATAAGCAAAAAGGTGATAAGACTTTAAAAAGTCAAAAAGTTGACTTTTAATCTGGTTGTCAAAATAGGTCAAATGCTATTGATATCATTGCTAGTTTCAAATGCTCGGGGTGATGATGGAAAAAGCCTCATACACCCAGTAAACTTGACACCCAATGACACCCAGTGCCATGTGTCACTGGGTGATTGGCCTGAAAAAAAAAAAAAAAAAAAAACAGAAAAACTGACCAGTGGGGCGCCCCCACGTCACTGGGGGTCGACACCCACTGGGTGTACCCAGCACAACTGGGGTGATGATGCCAAAACTATCCACTCTCTCCAATAACTTGCCATCATCACCCTTTGTTTTTCGTATGAGTAGAAAATAAACCACTTTCCCCATCTTTATCAACCAGCCTTTTCATTTTATGACCAACGAGAGATTTTCTAACTTCACAGCTAAAGTGAGAATCCCAAATTTGTTGATAACTTCACAGCTGAAGTTAGAATCCCAAATTCAGGAATTCATATTAGCAGAATTGTTGTAACAGATCCAATTTTTGTGAATACTAAAAATTTTGTATTTATCATTAAAATAATTTTTGAATTAGTTTCTTTCTTCTTCTTTGGGTTTTTTTTCAATAACAGGAAGAAGACAAAAAAAAAATCAAGCACATCCTTAAATCTCACTCAATTTCAAAAGTTACATCTGCGTATCACTAAATTTGCTCACAATTCACAAACGGGTTATCATTATATGACATTAAGATTAAGAAGCCAGAGTTCTTTAATTAGTTTTATTGGCATTCTCACTGATGTCTCAAACCCTTTATTAAAAGCTTTAACAACATTGTAAAGCAAACAATTCAAACTTGAGGACAACCACATAAAGCAAGTTTATGTTATCAAATAAATCAAAAATGATTTTAAAATTTGGAGTCACAATCTTGTATATCAGAATCAGATCACCACCTTTAAAATTAAGGTCACAATCAATTTACATCACCTCCTTTTCTTTCCTTTTTAACTTATTCTATCTCACCCCGATGTGTTTACTCCAACAACTGCACCATAAGATGCCCTGTCTAAGTTCTTTGCTACATTACAATGTTGTCAGATGTCAGTGGGAGTATTAATCACGGGATAATAAACTACGATACGCATCAACTTCAAAAAATCTAATGACAAAATGGTAAGAAAGGGAATTCATTTAATTTCATATACAACCTCTGGATCCCCAAAAGTTATGTTGGGACAACCTCTGGCTCGAGGGGTGATGACTCATCATTTTCAGTGCTCTCACCCTCCACGGTCTGTCCTCCCTTTTCACCTTCCTCTTGAAACCCTAGCTTAAATCTCTCATAATTTGTCATCTCACTTGATTTGAATGGCCTTTCACCCAGAACTTGGAGCAAATCATCTTGGTGAAGGACTTCTTTTTCCAGCAACAGCTCAGCAATCTGAGCAACTTGCTCTTTGTGTTTCTCTATCAATTGCATCGTGGATTCATATGCCTTGGCCACCCACTCTCGCACTTCACCATCAATAATTGCCCCCATCTTGCTGCTGTAAGGCTTGCTCATCTCAAATCCATCATCCCTTTGGGGGAAGGAGAGGAGACCCACCTTTTCACTGAAGCCATAAACTGCTACTTGGGCATATGTCATTTTCGTCACTTTCTCCAAGTCGTTTTGGGCTCCAGTCGAAATTTTCCCCAACAAAACCTACATCCAAAGAAAATCCCAGAACACCATGAGAGAGTTGACAAAACAAGTAGTAAACTTTGAGCACTACACAATGCTAAAAGAAAGAGTAGAAACTAGCTTGTAGTTTTTATTTATTTTTATTTTTTTTCATATTACTGGTAAAGAAATGAAACGAGTGGGCAAATATTATAGCTACCTGTTCAGCTGCCCGACCACCAAGAGTCATACATGTCATGTCAAAAAGTTGTTCCTTCGTCATGAGAAGATTTTCATTCGGTACATATTGGGCAAACCCAAGTGCTGCAGTACCACGAGGAACTATGGTCACCTTCAACAAGGGTTCTGTATGCTCCAAAAACCAGCCAGCAATAGCATGACCTGCTTCATGGTAAGCTACAGTTCTGCGTTCAAGCTTGCTTATCACCTGTTTAACACAAGTATTCACAGGTTTTATGACTAACTTGAAAAAGGGAAGAGAGAAAAAAAAGCAAGAAAGAAAGAACAAAGACCCATGCAAAATGACATTGACGTTCGGTAGTTAATAGTTTCATTTTATTTGATATATACAAGTATGATGTATGTTTATCCATAAATATTTCTTATGGCCAAAGTTCAGGGATGAGTAGTGTGAGATGAAGTCTCACAAAATAACTAACAAAAAAATAAAGAAAAAATGAAATATGTATTATAATTATGTTAATGAATATATACATATGTTTATAAATATTTTCAGCATGGTTCCTTCTTAAAATGCCCAAACTACCTCAAATTTTTTGATTAAGAACTAAACAAAACAGAAAGCTTTACATAGTCTTTCAAAAAAAAGAGGGGAGAGAGAGAGTGGAAAACCAAAAAGTGTTATCTTGAAAGCACGTTGATTTTTACCTTTCTAGGAAAACTAGTCACATTATGTAAAGCAAATTACGTTGAAAATATAATGCATGTCATACAGGAATGTTACCTTGTTCTTCTTCTCCAGACCACCAATGATCCTATCTATAGCTGCCTCAAAGTGTTCCATTGTGATCTGTGTTCCCTCATTCCTTGCAGCAACTAATGCAGCCTCATTACAAACATTTGCAATATCTGCTCCTGCAAATCCAGGAGTGAGGGCTGCAAGTCTCTGCGAGTAATATGACGGTTCATTATCAAGTTTGAGCTTCTTCAAATAAATCTGAAAAATCTGTTCACGGCCTTTGATGTCAGGTTTATCGATGGTAATTTGTCGATCAAATCGACCAGGCCTTAACAGAGCTTTATCTAAAATATCAGGCCTATTTGTGCCAGCAAGGACAACAACTCCAGCAGTGGTTCCGAATCCATCCATTTCTACAAGCAACTGGTTTAGAGTACTTTCACGCTCATCATTGGCACCTGAGAGGCCCCCACGTCCCCTTGCTCGACCAATAGCATCAATCTCATCAATGAATATTATACTAGGTGCACACTGCCTCGCTTCTTGAAACAAGTTTCTGACCCTAGACGATCCAACACCAACAAACATCTCCATGAAATCCGATCCCGAAATGGAAAGGAAAGGCACACCAGATTCCCCAGCAGTTGCTTTTGCCAAAAGAGTTTTACCGGTGCCTGGAGGACCTACTAAAAGAGCACCTTTTGGAATTTTTGCCCCCAGTTCCTCATATTTTTTAGGGTTCTTGAGGAAGTGAACAAACTCCATGATTTCCTGCTTAGCTTCATCACAGCCAGCAACATCTTTGAAATAGACCTAGATGAACAGAAAATGAAGGAAAACTTTTTTTGAGTAATCTTTTTGTTTGTAGAGTGACAAAGAAAGTGCTACAAATTTTTTTTTGACATAATAAACAAGAATAACTGAGGAGCACCATCCTTGATAAAAAAAAGGGTATCTAACCTTGTTTTTTGCATTCTTATCCACTTTTGTAACATGGGCTTTTCCTATATTGAATATTCCACGGGCACCCTTTCCACCACTACCTCCAACACCTATTCCGCCTTGCATTCTCCGCCCCATGAACCAAAGGCTTCCTAGAAGCAAGAGTGTTGGTGCAAACCTCATCAACTCTTGGTACCAAACCATTTCAGAAGTATATGTAACAGGAACATAATCATGAGAATCTATCCCCAATGCTTCCTGGGCCTCCTCCAACTTCTCCTCAAATGATTCAACACTTCCAATATTGAAATAATATTTATATTGGCTCTTGCTTGGATCAGCAGGTCCTTGGACAACTGGTCCCTCAACGACATCATTGCTTGTTTGATTGCGTGGTGAGCTCCTTACATACACTTTTGCAACTGATTTATTCGAAACAACTACATGGTCTACTAAACCTGGTTCCAGGAGCTTGTTTTTGAACTCTTGGAAACTAATCTGCAAAGAATCATTTTCCAAAGTTTCAAGGCCCAAAAAGACAACAAAAATCTTAATTACATTCAAATTGCACATGAGGCAAACCAACCACAATATATATATATGTATGTATCATTAACGAAAAACTTGAATATGCGACTCAGCTATATATCCTACTAACTATGAGTCTATGATTATAAAAGCCCCATACGACCAAGTCCTGAAATATATTCAAGCATATAACTTACCTGTTGTTGCTCACGAGGACCAAATGAAAATGATGAAAGAAACAGGCCAATCACTAATATAGGGGTGATAAGATTTTGAAATTGCTTCAAGAAAGCTTCCTGAAAACTGCCATGATCACCTGTGTTTGCATCCTCTGAAAATAAAGAAATTAAAATATGCAAAAAGCTGTGAGATATTATGTATCATAATCAGTGTGGTGAACCATTTTTTAAACAAACATTCAGCATGAAGTTTTACTAATAAATATATTTTTTGAAATATACACATGAAAATAATAACTTCTTCGTTTTTACTTTACAGATTCATTTATACATATATCTTTAGAAAACAAATAGTAAGAAATCTTTTTCACATTCCATATCTTAGAAAAAGAAGGGTGGACCAAAATAGAAACTATTATCAATATTAGAAGGCTCTATTGCCGATCAAAACTATTAGAAGGCTCTATTCACAAACAAATTGGAAGTATACATAAGGGGTGGTTTGGGATGATCTAAATAAGTGTACTTTTTGACTTTTTATGAAATATGGGTTGGGTATGGGCTGGGTTTGAAGTGATGTGGTAGAGAGGTGATGTAACTTAAATAAAATGATGTGACTTAAATAAGATATTGACTTTTTGACTTTTTTAGATTATGACAAACAAGGCCTAAATTTAAAAACCTAAAAAGAAGAGATTAATATGTACAAATTCAAATCGTTTAGATTTAATTATTGACTACCAAATCATTTTCTTCGGACTTGTGATGTATTTTATGCGTGTGTAAGTGACAGACGGATGTCTTTTGAGTGTCTAAAGCGTGTCTGGTTATAAAAGTATTAAAACATTTTGACGCGCGTCCAACACGTGTCGAGGTGTGTCCAACACATATCTGAAACTGACACTGAAACAACACCTTCTTAAGAGTGTTCATGATTCTAAGGCAACAAGCAAGGTTCAAACGGTAAATAATGTGATTACAACTCTATGGATAGTTCATAATTATTCAACACTATTGGTAATGTGAATACAAAGTTCATGGTGCAGATTTTTCTATAGACTGAGGAAGGTAATACTCATTAGTCATTATTCAAACATTAAACAATTGGGTACATTGGAGATATGATTAAGGACTCTAGGAGACGAGATACAAATTCCCCGAGTGTCAATGCCCTACAGCCATTTTATATGAATGGTTGTCATCTCCCTAGTGCAAATCACTCTATTATTCTAGCTAGCGACATATAATGGCTGCCTAGTAGGTTCCTTCCATCATTAACAGCTGTGTTCACAAACCCACATGATGAATATACTTGAGGATAGCGCAGGTACATGGATCCAGCCCCGCCACATCACCCCTTAGATGGCTTCTCTTGCAAGATTCATGCACCAAGTGTTAGCCTTGCGAGGTAACACATGGGCCAATCACGCATCTACACCAGCTTCCTCACTTGCTTAGTTTGTTAAGCTTGCCAGTAGTCCATCGAGTGGTGCCTTGGCCTCTTCTCACGCACATCGCTGGTGCTATCTAGGTTGGAAGCAAGGCCTAGGAAACTCACTTGGGACCACTAGAGGACTTGTGAATTGGAGGGATCTTGACCAAGACATGTGACACCACGATCATTGGATCATACGTAACCCTAAGCTACACTAATACACCCCAAAAGGGAGCTTCCATGCATGCAACAATCTATCCATAATCCTTCTCCTTTGGCATATACAGAGCTCTCCACCAACACCCTCTCTCTCTCTCTCTCTCTCTCCCTCCCCCCTAAGGATTCCCTGGGTCTCTCTCCTCCACCCCCTGTGGTCTCCAACCACCTCAATGACCAATGCCTACAATTGTGCCAGAGGGCATTAACAGATAACTAAAAAAAATTATTAGAGAGTCCCGAAGCCTTTGTAGACAAACTTTAAAAATACAACCCATTAGCCTGGAAGAGAATTGAAGGCCCTCCACCATTTAAAACAAAAGGGAAACCAAGGAACAAAGACTCACCGCCCACAAGCTCCTAAGTAAAACAAAATAAAACCAACCGACAACATAACTAAAAATCCAACCCATTGCTTCAAAGATTTAAACATCCTGAAAACCAATAAATGTTCCCAAAAATATATATATATTTATCATGTTTCTCTCCCATCTTTTCTAGACAGACATATGGAGGATTTGACATTACCAATTTAGCAACAAAAACAAGAATGTAACATTCAATCCACAATTTGCAAAGACAAAAAATTTAAAATGAGAAAGTGACTAACATACATACCTTTGGATTCGGATTTTTGCTCCTTTCCTTTTGGGATTTGCTTTTTATCCTTGGGATAGAAATTCTCATAGTCTGCCAAAAAAATAAATAAAAAGGGGTCGTTTTTCTATTAAACCCAACAAGGCAAACAGATAATAATAAAATAAATTCAGTTGAAATGCTTACTCTTCTTTTTGGGAGCTTCACTTGAGAAAAATCTACGAAGTCTAGGGTTCGCAAGGAGGTAATTCAAATCAGATAAATACGGCTTCGACAAAGTGCCCTTGTTAGCACCTATTGAAGTTAAATAGCCCCTTAAAAACCCTAGTTTATCATCAAATCGACTAATATCTCTATCCACAGACGGAGCTCGAATGAAAGCTCCGTTGGTGAGAGCCGATCTCGCACCATTACCTCCACTTATCACATTCTGCCACAAACAAAGCAATGATCAATATAGAAACGAATCGAAATAGATGTGAGAGAGAGAGAGAGAGAGAGAGAGCTGACTCTTGCTCGAGATGATTGAGACAAAGAACGGCCAATCCTGGAAAAGATCATGATGCTTCGATTGAGAATGAAGAGAGAGGCTGAATCTTGAGCTTGTTGTTGTTGGATTAATATAGGGAAAATGAAGAACAATGTAGGTAGGGTTCGATTGAAGAAGATATGGAATGTGAAAGTATTGTGGAGATTTGGGTTTTGATGAAGTTGGATTGAAGAAGCTGATAAGATAATGATAATGATGATGATGATTTGGTTCTGGGGAGATGGCGGAGCCGACGAGTGCAAAAAGAGGTGAAAGGGACTGTTTGGGAAGAGGATTAAGATATTTGTGGTTTTGTGGAAGGGGGGTCAAGAAATAAGGGATAGGTTGGGTCTGATCTGATTAACAGAGTGTGTATGTTTGTTGTGATTAAGAGCACTCTAACCACACTCTCTACTTTTTACTAGTTAAAGTACAAAAAAAGTACACTTTTTATTTTACCTAATTACTTTAGTTATTGTGTTCTCCAACCATGCTCCTTATTTTAGCTAATCATTTAAACTAACTTAATTAATTTTTAAAATAAAAAAATACTAATTATTAATATTTTACTAATATAAATTTGCAATAATAATAAATTTGCTCATACAAATATAAAAAACCTATAGAATGAGAAAAAAAAATACAAAATACAAAATAAGTTATTCCGTAATTTATCAAACAAAATTGAAAGAACATATAAAATTACTACATACACACACACACATATATATATATAATATATAAAATCCAAAATTCAAGACATAAATATACAAAAATCTAAAATATATACATACATAATTATTTGGAGAGCCTCTAGGGCTCTTCAATTGTAGCCACCAAAAAAATAGGATGGTAAAGTAACTAGTCCAATAGCTAGCCCATTGGAACTCAAAATTAGACTTACATTAGCTAAAATACCTAACAAGCCTTGTTTAACTATCCCTTTGGAGATGCTCTAAAACTTGGGAAACAAGACATGGTTTCGTGGCCCCGATGTCATGCGTTAGCTCATAGAATCTGGTACACCAAAACCGCGTTCGGATTGGTCAGAAGAAACAAATAAACCTTATTTATTTTTTAATTTCTTTTATTTTTAAAATGTCAAAAATATTTTTTATTTTAATGTTGGGATATTTAGTTTAATATTTCTCTCCAACTTTTAATAATGGAAGATGTTACAATGACGCTGTTTGGGAATCGGCTAGAGAGGTTATGATAGCCTATTTGGAGAAAAAAGCAAAAAAACAGCATTGTTGGAAGATTTAAAAAAAAAAAATAGGTGACAGCGGTCACAGCCGGCAATGGGTACCTAAGCAGCAAAATTACCATTTTACCCCTTTAATCAATTTAAAAAATTATAATTTTAAGGAAAAATTTGTCATTTCAAATTCAAACATCATTTTAACACACTTTTCAATACAATAACTCAACTAAAAAATCATCTCATCTTTCCAAACACAAAAACTAAAATAGCCACTAAAATAGCCAAAAAGCCAAATAGCCTACTAAAATAGCCACTTTCCAAACAAGGACAATATTTTTTTGTTTTTGGGTAACCAAAGGTCCATCACCCATACTCATATATCACATCTAGCATCTCATTTTTTCTCCTCTTTCATGGATATTAGATCGATTCTGGTGTTGAGAAATGGAATCTAGGAAAGAACACAAAGAGATTTCGAGTTCTTCCTCTTATGTGAGAGACTCAGATAGAAAATACTCTTTAATTAGTTGACCTTGCTTAAGATTGAACTTGATTACACAAAATGTAACGACCCATCGATTCAATGACTTTGGATTGATCTTCGAATTGAGTAACTCGGGCTTCACAAAGAATGATGGTAACCTTCTCATTTCAAAGCAAACCCAAACCTAAAACTAAAACTGGTTTTCATTAAATGAGTGAACCCATTTGAAATAGTTTGTGCTTCCAATTACAAAGGAAATCAAGAAATCAAGAGAAATGCAATTTACCTTGCTTGTTTTTACTTTTCAAAAAATACTTTTTAAAAAATTTTACTTTCTTATTTTTCGTATTTTTTTGTTTTTACGGAATTTTTTTAATATTTTAAGATTTTTTTTTAACTTTTTAGACACCTAACATAAATACACCTAAAAAGTAAAAAAATTGTAAAAAAAATCTTTTAAAAATTCACTAAATACCAAAAATACAAAAAAATACAAGAATTCAGTACATTTTTTTGTATTTTTATGTATTTATTAATTTTTTAAAATATTTTTTCATAAATTTTTTACTTTTTAGATACATCTAAGTAAGGTGCATCTAAAAAAGTAAAAAAAAAATGTTTAAAATTTAAAAAATATTTACTAAAAACAAAAAAATACGAAAATAAAAAAAGTCAGTTTTCAAAAAACTTAATTCAGAAAACTCAAACCAAACACACTGAATGGGTTTTGAGATAATTGTAGACTGGATTGAATATGGGTTTTGTGCTCGATCACCTCCTCTCCTACTCTTGGTGGTCTATATCTATATATCTGTACGGACATTTAAAAAAAAAAAAAATCATATTTAATGATAAAGAAATCCAACGAAGAAAATGATCAATGTCACCACGCGATCGACATCTATAAGACAAAATACCCCATCCGTAGCCAGGGGCTCTCCGACACCCAAGTCAGTCCTCCAATATTATCAAAATATTTAATAGACTAATTCATAAAGACAAATTGTGTACTTCAACCCATAAAGGTGTTGCATATTTATAATATCTATTGACTTACTTAGCAAATAGTTTGAAATCCTATCCCAAACAATCTCCGGTTGTTTAGGACTTCAATATCGATAAGATTTCATATCCTGATGAATTTTGCATAACATAAAATACTAATACAGTATTTTATAAGAATTTAACAACTGTCATACATGTGATAATCCATAACCATGCCACGTGACAATGCCTAGACCTATATAATTCTTGTGATTATTTTTATTTCTTCTCAATTGTCCTTAAGCTTTCGTTCTCTTTGAACCTAGTGAAAGCTTTCTATTGTTCTGATAAAAATAGTCGTGTAATATTAACTAACTAGAACCATACATGGGTGCTAGGGTTTATTCCAAAATGCCTAACTTTGTTAGGAATTATTCCGAAAATGCCTAACCTTACTGAAACTTGTTCCAAGAATGCCTAACCTTGTTAGGACTAATTCTGAAAATGCCTAGCCTTGCTAGGACTTATTCCAAGAATGCCTAACCTTATTAGGACTTATTCCAAGAATACCTAATCTCGTTAGAACTTATTCTGAAAATGTTTAACCTTGTTAGGACTTATTCCAAGAATGCCTAATCTCATTAGGAACTACCAAAACACCAACTTGCTTATTGGCAGGCAAAATCCATTCGGCAAGGAATCCCATTGTTGGACAAACCACTAACCTACTTTGTAAAGATTTTGAAAGTTGGTCAAACTTGCCAATCCACTTTGTCGAGCAAAACCAGCTTGACAAAGATTTTCCAAGTTGGTCAAACCCGCCATCCTACTTCGCTTAGCAAAACCCGTTCGACAAAGATTTTCAAAGTTGGTCAAACCTGCCAACCTACTTCGCCAAGCAAAACCTGCTCAACCAACATTTTCTAAGTTGGTCAAACTTGCCAACCCAGTTTGCCAAGCAAAACTCATTCGACAAAGATTTTCTAAGTTGGTCAAACCTGCCAACCTACTTTGCCGAGCAAAACCTGCTCAACAAAGATTTTTCAAGTTGGTCAAACCTGCCAATCTATCTCTCACCCAAATCA
Organism: Camellia oleifera; assembly: GCA_022316695.1. NCBI lineage: Eukaryota > Viridiplantae > Streptophyta > Magnoliopsida > Ericales > Theaceae > Camellia > Camellia oleifera. The sequence continues at coordinate 46,908,038 of CM039312.1, read as the reverse complement.
ATGTGGCAAGGAGATAAAATTTTTAATCAAGGGGTAGCATAATTCATTTTGCCCACGTGATCTATAAAGCACGGACTCCATTTTAGCATATTTGACCAAATAACGATCTCCTTCCACTGCAGAATAATAATAAATATAGTTGATGCTCCACATATAACAAAAATCTGACATAATATATAAAATCTATGCTCTGTAGCATAATAACTGATAATAATACCTCCATGTCTAGAATGATAATGCATAAAATCCATACGCCGCAAATAATAAAAATCCGATATAATTGATCTTCAACATCTCCGTGATTAGAATAATAGTGCACAAATTTTGTGCTCCGCAAATAATAATAATCCGACATAATAACTCAATCATGAAACTACTGTTTTTTTGTTGGAACTTATGAATCATATTTCCATATATTCAGTCATATTACTAACACTCCTCTTGATTGGGTTACCTTGCCAAGCATGTTACTACCTCCTATAAGGAATGAATTTATCTATTCTCTTTGAGTAATCTGGTGCTAGGTTAGTTCATTGCATATATGTTGCATAATTTAACTTGGACGCTAACTTTATTGAGCTTATTATGTGATGTGTTACTTCTGTTAGCACTGCAATCGTTTGGGATAGTGAACCTATGAAGGAGTTCAAATCTCTAAGAGGTTTGAGGCAATGAGACCCTCTCTTTCCCTATTTGTTTGTTCTTTGTCTTGAAAAATTGTCTAATATGATCAGTTTCAAAGTTGAGGAAAAAAGCTGGAAAGGTATGGAAGTTACTAGAAGTGGGCCAATCCTAACTCATCTCCTCTTTGCTGATGATCTTATGCTATTTGGGCAGGCTAATTTAGCTACCTGTGAGACTATTAGATAGGTTATGGATGAATTCTGTAGTATTTCTAAGTTGAGATTTAACTTACATAAGTCTAGCTCTTTATCTCTGCCAATCTCCCAATGTTGATGGAAAGAGAGCTAGAGAACTAAGTACTATATGTGGGATCCTCTTTCTACAAATTTAGGAAAGTATTTGGGTGTGCCTCTGTTACATGGTAGAATGCATAGAGGGTTGTTCAATGATATTCTGAGTAAAATGCAAAAAAGATTTTCTAGGTGGAAAACTAATACCTTATCCATGGTTGGTAGAGTTACACTTATAAAATTTGTGACTGCTGTTATTCTTAGTTACACTATACAAACTATGCTCTTACCTAAATCTGTTTGCAATGATATTGATAGACTTAACGGGAACTTTCTCTGGGGTGATACCATAGTGTAACAACCCCCATACCGTTTACCGATAAGTTACTGAATTACCTACTGATTTCTGCTAAACTGGGATGCTTATGACTGATAATGGAGCTAATTGAAGTACTGAACGGACTGATTGAAAATTTAAACTGAACTGACTGAACATGTTTATTGTATTGCATTCTTATCTGTTTGATTATTTGATTATCTGTTCGTGTTTTATGTTTAAACTGTAAGTTGAAGGCCTTATCGGCGGCCGAACTGAAAATCGTTTAGTGTTCCATGATCAGTTGAAATAATGTGATTTTATGGTGTATTTATCTGAAAATTGATTAGGCATGATTAAACTAGAATAATTTAAGCCAATTAAAGAGTTCGTTGTAATTATGCTCTTGCCATTGTTAGTGGGCCTTTGTTTATTCTACTTATTGAGGCAACTACACTTAGATGAACATCTCATCAGCCACAATTGAGAGCCTATAGCCGACCAAAGTGAAGGAGATGGAAAGTTAGGAGAGAATTGAACTCATCTTGTGCATGAGCTTGAAGAATTGAAGTAATTGTTAGAGAATTGTCAAATTGAGCCTCCAAACCTTGAACACAAGATTTAGGTAAGAGAATACAACCCTTTAATTGTGAGTTTAAGCTAATTCTTGCATGATTCTTGCCCAATTGTAGAATTAAGTCATGAATTAGTTCATACATGTTGAATTAGAGCATAATTCATGCATGCATGCTTGTATTGTTGATTCTTAAGGTATTTTCATGGTAAAAATGGTACATGCATGTTCATAAATAGACTTGAGTCCATGAATTCATTACATTCTTGAAGAAATGAGTCCATTTGGACAAGCTTTGAAGGTTGAATTTGGTTTGAATCCATGCATGTTGCATATTCTCTATGTTCATGGAAAATGGGTTTGAAAAATGGTTTTACTTGACTCACTCTTGGGCTTTGAATTCACAAATTGAGCTTTGAAACTTGTTATACATTGAATTTAGATGTGTTTTTCAGAATTTGGGCCCAAGAGGTCGAGTTTTGAGTGAAGGAATGCTTGGTTTGAGCTTAGGAGGCAAATCTGGAAATTCCAGATTTTGGCTTCTTCGCTCGAGCGAAGGATTCCTCGCTCGAGCGACCAACGTTTACTCTGAGCCACGCTCGAGCGAAGGATTGGTGGCTCGAGCGTAAAATTCGAGCATCTAGTACTTTTATTGTTTCATCAGACTGCTCGAGCGAAGGATTTCTCGCTCGAGCGAAGCCTTTGATTTTGGAAGCTCACTCGAGCGAAGGAAGGCTCGCTTGAGCGAGGGTCCTATTTTCAGCAAACTTTGCAAAATGATTTCTAAGTGTATTTTTGCATCCTCATCCCATTCTAGGCATTCTTAAGCCTAGTTTAAGACATCTTAATGAGGATATAGATGTAGAACACACCAAGGCAATTAGGGATTAAATTACGATATTTCCCAACTGTGTAGCTTAGTGTGTGTTCAACCTGTGAACTGTGTAGGGTTGGCGACTGGAGAGACACGCTCTAGCATTTTGTAGCCTGAACTCTGTGAGTAACAATTGTGTAAAGATATATTCAAAATGATTATCTTTCGAATACTGAACTGTTTACTGAACTGTTTTCGGAACTGGTATTATTTACTGAATGAATGTATGTCCTTTATTTCTGAACTGTACTGTGGCATCCTTAGCACTTACTGTTACTGACTGTTACTGTTACAGAGATCTCTGTCGGTTCCCTCGTGGAACCATTATTGTTTACTAATCGATGGCCATCATTACTGTTCGGTCTTTAAGACCTACTGTTTACTGCTATGCTAATGGATGTACCACATATGATTGAATAACTGTTCTGACTGAAAGACTGAAATACTGTTTAATGAACTGTTTTCACTACTGTAAGGACATTTCATTCTTAACCTCTTTACACTTTATGTTATTCACTGGGCTTTAGCTCACTGTTTATATATATATATGTAGGTGCTCAGCTACCAGACCGGAGCTAGGAGCGAGGGTTAGACTCCAGTTTTGTCAAGCCAGCCTATGTGCCTCACTGCGAGGTTCCAAGCCTAACGTGTTAAGGCTTAGGGGTGTTTTAGCATTCCCCCTTCCGTACTGTCTTACTGTTTTGTAATAACCGAATGGATTGCATAGCCTGAATGTTTACTGTACTGTTGAGTAGGGATTAAGTCCCTCTTTTGAATGACTGTAAATGTTGTATAGACTGTACTGTTTAAATGTATAAATGCATGAAAAATCTTTTTGGCATACAGACTGTCACAGCTCAATGGACACTATTTATTTACTGTATTGGCTTCTGCCAGGCCCTGAGCTCTGTTTTTACTGTTCTACTGTTAAGCAGGCCTTCGGTAATCTTGGATTACTGGCCGGTTACGGTGCTAAACCCATAGGGCCCGGTTTGGGTCGTGACACATGGAGAAAAACCAAATCCATCTTCTTAAATGGGATGTGGTATGCAATATGAAAAAGAAAGGGGGTTTAGGGATCAAGAAAGCCAGGGATTAGAACCTAGCTCTGATCTCTAAACTGGGATGGAATCTCATCAATAATAAGGGTGGATTATGGTGTGAATTTCTTCATAAGAAATACTTACATAACACTTCATTTCATATCTGGAAAAGAGAGAGAAATGCATCTCATGTTTGAAGAGGCATTTTGAACACTAAGAATCTTTTGAGGAAAGCTGTGAAGTAGGAAGTGGGTGATGAGACCACTGTCAATGTTTGGAAGGATTGGTGGTGTAGAGATAGGTCCTTTGAGGACACTGTCTCAGGTACCAATCCTACCTATCAGAGCAATTCCACAGACTGTGATAATGTGAGAGAATTCCTGGGGGATAATGGTAATTGGGATGAGGCTACTGTGAATAACAATTTCCTACTCCAATTGGCTAGTACAATCTTGGCATCTACTCCTCCAAAAAACCTGAATAGGGATATCCCTTTGTGGAAAGGGATTCCTGATGGGACTTTTACTGTCTCTTCTGCCTATGAGTGTATTTTGAAAAGTAATGATAAGGAAGATGACTGAGACTGGCTGTGGAAACTTAGATTGTCACAGAAACTTAAAGGTTTCTTGTGGACCGTGTTACATGGCAAATTACTTACTAACCAAATGCAACTGAAAAAAAGTTTAACTCATGATGCTCAATGCCCCAGTTGCAATATGACTGAGGACATTCAGCATTTGTTTAAAGACTGTTATAAGGCCAAAGCAGTTTGGCTTGCTATTTTTACCCGACTTTGGTACCTTGATATGAGAAGGAAAAGCTGGATGGAATGGCTCATGAGTAATGTTAAAAATAAAACTCATTTTAATGCTGACCTCTCTTTGTCTCTAGTATTTAGTGTAGCTTTGTGAAAAATTTGGAAAAAACAGGAATCTATTTGTGTTTGAAGGAAAAACCACTGGTTACCAAAAGAGTGCTAATTACATTTTAGATTACTCTAGAGAGATCCATCTAGCCTTCTTCAATGTTGTACCAGTTTCTAGACCAGTTTACCAATTTATATCTTGGAATTTACCACCTTTAGGTACGGGTGCAACTCGGGTGGGTTTGGTCGGGTTGGAGGTTTACCCAAGCCTAGCCTGAATTGTGTTTGGCAATGCCCAAGCCCGACCATCAACCCGAGCATGGCTGCTCAAGCCTAGACCAAGCTTCATAATTCAAACTCGGGTTAGCCCGAGTTGCTCGAATTTCACAAGGTAACAAACAGCTTCTGAATTTTTCCATACAATAAACAGTGCTTCATTATATACATAAGTCCATTAATCCATACAACAAACTTAAACATCATCCGAGTCACAAGAGTCTCAGAGAGAAGGAAGAAAGAATAGATAAGGTAGGGTTTTGTTTTTAGTTTTAATCTAATGGTCAAAATAAAAAATGCTAATCCAAGGGCCAAAGACCAGCCAAAAATAAAATAAAATTAAAGGGCAACTATTTAATTTATTTTATACGTATATTATATAATTTATAGAATATATTAAATGCAATTCGAGTTCGGGTTACTCGGGTTAGCCACTGACTCTGCCTAGGCCCGACCCGAATTACAATTCGAGCATTAAAAACCTGCCGAGGCCCATCCAGATTACAAGATATCATTGCCCAAGTCCTAAAAAAATTCAGGCTGGGCACGGATTGCTCGGGTTGAGCCCGCCTAAGTTGCACTCCTACCTTTAGGGAAACTAAAGCTCAACACAAATGAAAGTAGGAAAACAGGAGGTGATGGAGGATTTGGAGATCTGATCAGGGATGAACGAGGAGCATGGGTATATGGATACTATGGCAGACTTCAACCAGGAACCAGTCTATAAACAAAGCTATGTGCAGTATATAAAGGACTGATAGTAATCTTGCAACAAGGATTAAATGATGTGATCATAGAGACGGATGCAATCCAAGTTGTGCAACTGATAGAGGAATAACTAGGAGATAAATGCCCTTTCAAGCATCTAGTGGATGATGTAAAAATTTTGCTCAGAGGTTGTGACTGTGCTGTCTAACATGTTTGGAAAGAAGGTAACCTGTGTACTGATGCTCTTGCCAAACTTGGAGCAGCTCAACCGGAGGATATGCTGGTGGTGAAAGATTCCTCAGCCGAAATCAGAAGTTTACTTGTTGATGATATATTAGGTCATTCTAAGGAAAGGGCTTAGCTCCCTATTTTATTTCCGTGGTAACCAAAACAAAATAAATATATGTTGTATAGTTATGACTTAACAATCAAACCCTCTTCTCCCTATACATATTGCAATCAATCAATTTGGAAGCTATAGCACAGCCTTAATACTAAGATAATAATAACACAAAAAAATTTGACCCCAAGATACATCGTATATTTGAGCGACATAATATATGGTAAGATATGTTGAGCATGTCACTACGTAATTATTATGTTGATCAACATAATCAATGATCAACATAATATTGGAGAATGCAACTGCATAATCTTCTTCATTGAATTCTGTCGGTTCCCATAAACGACATCAATTGTACGGACATAAAAAAAAAAAAAATACTGTATTTGATGATGAAGAAATCTGACGAAGAAGATGATCAGTGCCACCATGCGATTGCCATCTGCAAGACAAAATACCCCCAGTCGTAGCCGGGGGCCCTCGACGTCCAAGTCAGTTCTCCAATATTATCAAAATATTTAATAGATTAATTCATAAAGAGAAATTGCGTACCTCAACTCACGAGAGGTTGCCTATTTATAATAGTGACTTAGCAAGTAGTTTAAATGTTGTAGAAGTCCTATCTCAAACAATCTGGTTGTTTAAGACTTTTATATCGATAAGATTTCATATACTGATGAGTTTTGTATAACATAAAACACTAATGCAATATTTGATAAGAATTTGACAACTGTTATACATGTGATAATCTATAACCATGCCACGTGACAATAGCTAGACCCACATAATTTTCGTAATTATTTTTATTCACTCTCAATATCTATATCTATATTTATGTGGGTTTGTTATGCTTTGATAAATTGTTAATGGGTTTTTATAATTTTAGCTTATTCGTTTGTGGGTTGAATGGTTTTTCGCTGTAACAACGATAGGAACTTTTAAAATTAATGCGTTTTCTTTGCATTATATTTGGGGCAAATTATGAGTTTTCCGTAGAATTGCTTGTATGCATATATGTAAATGTCTCTGCATACGTGCGCGTGAAATGGGTGAATTGGTTTCCTACAACTTTCTGTGGGTTTTTTACAACTTTCTGTGGGTTTTTACTGTATGCTTGGTGGCAAGAGTTTGAAAATCAAAGCTGGGCCAATTTATCTATGTTTAATTTTATAGTTTAATTTTCTCTGATTTAGTTAAAAAATAGCGAAAATTATGAGAAAATCAGAGAAAATTGGTTAAAATACAGAGAAATTTGTGAACAAATTAAATAAATTTCAACTCAGAAAAATTTCAAAACACTAAGAAAATAAGAGAAATTGAACAAATTAGAGAAATTTTAAACAAGAAAAATTTCAAAACACGGAAAAATTTATTCTCTGAAAAAATATTGAAGGATCCCAATTATTATGAAAATTTTACATTTTCTTTATCCTATAAAATCTTAATACCAGAGATCTTATAAAAAATTACCCTTTAATATTTTATCAATACCTTTATGATTCACCATCTTCATCACTATCATACTAACACCACCATTATATTTAAATAAAAAAAGCATATTTTAAATCAAAAAATTGAATTTCATATAATTTAAACTTATTTATGAAATTCAAATTATTTTGTAAGTCCTTGGTAAACATTTTGGGACTAAAAAAGTATAAAAAAAACAAAATAGACTATATAAGCTAATAAGACAAAATATCACACAAATCATAATCCTTACATTTTTTCTCTTATAAAAGTTAAAAAAATTTTAAAATAAAAACCAAATGAGACTAAAAAAATTAGATTAAAAGAGTTTCACTACAAAAAAGTTGACTATCATAACTAATGCTAAATGAAGCTTGACTTCGTGTTTTGAAACATGATTTTGGAATTGAAGTTGTGCTTTGGTAATGACTTCAATCAATTTGTTGTAAAATTTAAAATGTGAATAATAACACAATTTTTGTTGACTTAGGGTCCGTTTGGCAAGCAAGGTTAGGGCTAAAATAGTCACAAAAGACAAAATAGACTATTTTAGCTATAACAAACAAAACATCACATCCAATCCATAATCATTACACTCTTCTTTTACAAAAAAAGTCAAAAAAGCCAAAAAGTCAAAAAGTCCTTCCTAAACCAAACTTTTTAGCCCAGGCTAAAATAGCCAAAAAAGTCAAAAAGCCAAAAAACCAATCCACTTCCCAAACGGATGCTTAGGGCTAGTTTGGCATAACCTAAGTGAAAAAGTCAAAAAGTCACTATCTTATTTAAGTCACATCATCTTATTTAAATCACATCACCTCTCTAACACATCACATCAAACCCAACATAAACCCACAAATAAGTCAAAAAATACACTTTTTTAAGACATCTCAAACCAACCCTTACTTTAAAAAATTTTAAGCATTGTTTGCATGTTGACTTTTTAGCTAAAATAATTAAAAAGTTCAAAATATCCAATCACATCATCTTTTTTATTTTTTACAATTTTTTTTTTCGTAAAAAACAAAAAAAAAAAAAAAATTAAAATAGTCATGTTCCAAACACCTATAAAGTTGTGTTTTAAAAACAGAACTTATAATTTGAATTTAAAAAACAAGTTTAACCTGAGTTTGAGACTTCTGTTTCAACAATAATATGCATTTAATTTGAAAAATTAAAAAAATTCCACCACTATCACTAATATTAACATTCCTTTTAAATTAAATGGTGTAGTAAAAAATAATAAGAAATTTCTTATATTTGAATTATAAATATGTGAAATTATGAAATTTAAGATTTTTTTTTTTTTTTTAAAACTTGTTTTATATCTCACCAAAAGTGGTGAAATAGTAAGAAAAAAAAGCTGATTGATTATAAATTTTTTATAACTTCAAAATTGTACATTAAAATATAAAGGGAAAAAATATGAAATTTCATTCAGATTATTTTATTTATTTATTTGGTAGGTAAGTCATAAGTTTTCTTTGGTAGGTAAGTCATTGAGATTATCTTATCAAATATTTTCTTTTCTTTTTCATCCCGACATATAATAAAAAAAACATTTTTAGTTTTTAAATGAGGAATCTCAATTATTATTTGGATCCAAACAAAGTGTAAATTTTAAGTTGTTAAAATTTATTATTAACATAAACATAAAAATAAAAAAAGGGTAAATTACATTGACACCCCCTGAGATTTATATTTATTACAGTTTCTCCCTCACATTTTGAAAATTACATTCCCCTCTTTGAGGTTTAAAGTTTCATTACAGATTGCTCCCTCCAGAAATTTAATTTTTTTAAATACCAATTTTGCCCTCACTAGGTAAATTATATTAATACCTCTCACATTTTAGAAATTACAATCCCCTCCCCAAGGTTTAAAGTAGCATTACCAATTGCCCCATTTGTTAGTATTGGTTGAAAAAAAAGTTCATAAAAAAAAAATTAATTGAAAAAAAAATTATTTGAAAAAAAAAATTAATTGAGATTTTTTTTTGTTAGTCAAAATTTTAAATTTTTGTTTAAAAAGCAATGTAAGATAAAAATTACACTGACACCCTTGAAATTTGATGTTTATTACACTCGAAAGATAAAATTATATAAAAATGATAATTATTTTTTATTTTTTATTTCTTAATCAAATTAAATTTAAATTAATTTTTTTTTCTAAAAATCAAATCATACATAGCCTAAGAATCTTTTGATAAGTCATTTTTTACGTTGGTAACTTATTTAATTATTTGTTAATTTTACGACATTTTTACCATTTGAGGCCTGTTTAGTAACTATTTCGTTTTTAGTTTTCAATTTATATTTACAAAAATTTAAAAAACTGTCATAAAAACTTGTTTGATAATTTTTTTAGTTTATAAATGGTTATCTCAGTTTGTAAATTTGAGGAAAAACGTGAATTTAAAAAATGAGTTTACGTTGATTTTTAAACAGAAATTTAAAAATTTGACTAACAAAATTTTTTTCAAATATCTTTTTTGCAAATAATTTTTTTTCCAATTAATTATTTTTTTCAATGAATTTTTTTTTTAACTAATACTAACTGATGGGGCAATTGGTAATGTTACTTTAAATCTTAGGGAGGGAATTGTAATTTCTAAAATGTGAGGGATGTCAATATAATTTACCCAGTGAGGGAAAAATTAGTATTTAAAAAAATTAAATTGCTGTAGGGAGTAATCTGTAATGAAGCTTTAAACTTCAGGGAGGGAGATGTAATTTCCAAAAGGTGAGGGGAAAAACTGTAATGAACATAAATCTCAAAGGGTGTCATTGTAATTTTTCCTAAAAAAAAGTGTAAATATAAACATATGAAATCAGTGATTCAGCCTTCGTTTGATAATGACTTTTTTAGTTGACTTTTTGACTTTTGTAACTTGAGACTTTTTTATTCGTTTGATATTCTTGATTGGCTTTTTTGACTTTTTTTGGAATGGTGGATTTTCTTTTTTTAATCATTTTGTAATTTTTGACTTTTTGTAATTTTGTAATTTTTTTATCCTTGTAATTATTTAGCCCAACTCAAAAACCAAACAATTCCTCAGTTGTGACATCATGTACTAACCTCGCTGCTCTCACAGCGCAACAACAATAGAAACATCGGTGTGTTGTGTTTGGTTTGATTTTGAAAGATAAATTTTTAAAAAAAATTTTAAGGAGAGGGTTTAGAATTTTTTTTAATTTGTTTAATTGTATATTTTGAAAATAATTTTGAAGTTTGGGATGATTTGATATTTTGTTATAATTAAGTAGATATGTGTGAGAGAAAAAATGATTGAGAAGGAGAGATGAGAAAGAAAAAGTAATTGATTGATGTGTAGAATTTTCAAAATCACTAAACCAAACAAAATTTTAAAATTTTTTTCCTAAAATTTATTTCTCAAAAGCAAAAAACAAGGCCATCGTCCCTCTTCTGCTTCTCACAAGTAATTTCTCTGGGTTGTTTTCTACCGAATAACAACAGTTTTTTTATCTCAGTAATTCCTCTGGGTTGTTTCCTACGAGTGTTCGGACTAATTTATGCGTATCTTAATCAATCTCAACATTGATACAAAGTACCTTAACCAATCTCAACAATGATACAAAGTGTTCCACGTGAATTAGACAAATCTCGAATATAACATGCAAACATGATTTCAAAGAACAGATTTATCTTAATAAGAGTTGAACCTGCCACGCAAGAGCACACCTGGCCCAAGTTACACCACTAGGTCAGCCCTTGGGCTTTCTCTCAGACATTTTAACAAACATTTAGAAAGCAGATTATCAATTAACAACTTTCAAAGCCCTAGCTACAATCAATACCCAAAACCCATTTCAGTGACATCCATTGTCATCACAAATGACATCAAGGAAAACCCATTCTCATCAATTGTTCATATTCAAATGTTGAAAAATCTTGAAAACATCTCACTTGATTCATTGAAAAAGCTACCTCTTTTTCCATTAACCCCTGTTGACATCAGTGAATTAAGTGTTCAACCCTTTCTTCGGAATGTATTTGACCTGGACTAGCTTGTTCTGGCCATGGTTTGTGGCTCTGGGTCTTGCAAATTTAATGCCTTTATTTGTTGCCTCCGCAAGCATTTGCGAGGCGAAGCTAATGTATTCGATCAACTTGCAATTGTTACTGCAGCGTTTTCTTGGCTAACTCTTGTTCCACTTGCCCATTTCAATGGCTACCTTGAAGGATGGCCTTTTGTGTTCGTTTTAGTGTACCATTATTTCTTCTTCTTCAATGTGAGTGTCCAAAAGTGATTTATATGGCCATTGTATAGTTTGTTATGTTAGTAGTTTTTTTTTTTGTCTTCTAATATGTTTTGTGAGACAAAATGGTGTTTTAAAGTGTCAAAAAGGATCCTTTACGCATTTTATAACAATTATGCAATAAAAATTACATATGTTGATAGTGTTAAATACAAATATATAATAGATTTGAATTGCTTTATATGTTTGCTAGGTGCATATATGATAAATCTGAACTGAACACATATCTTTTACCATTATCCATATGTCAAGTGTTAGCCTTTATTACTTAGAATGGACATTCTGTGTTTAAAAAAATAAAAAATAAAAATTTTAATTACAAACATGAATGACAAAAAATGGCTGCAAATATCTTGTTGTTTTTAAGTGTCAACTGCTGTACACTATATCACAAACAAGATTTGAGATTGCATTGCATAACATGAGTATCATTATCTCATATTGGGTCATATTTTGCATTGGCCATACAGTCTGAACTTTAAAATGATAGTAAAGAAGAGTTGTGTTTGCTCATTCTAGTTGATACTTTGAAATGTTGTCCTTATAACCCTAAGATATCTTACCTCTGATATGTCTCACTTGTTAACTTTTCTCCCTCATGTAGAGGTGTGAGACTCAAGTGGTAACATTCATGAAAAAGAAAAACTGAATATTGTGATTTCATAGAGACTACACTAATACTTATTCCTCCGGTGTTGCCTGTGCATACTATGCTTACACCATATCGGGCTGTGTGCTGGAAAAGCCTACACGACTGGGGTTGTTTTATGTGCACTCTGTTTGAATTAACATTTCATAAGCTCTTAGGACCGGCTTTTAGCTTTTTATGGACATTTTTTCAATTAATATTCAATTTCCTTTTTATAGGCTTTTGGTGTGTGGGTTTTGGATTATTTATACCTAAAGTCAGAACAAACTTAGTAGAAAAGTCAAAATCCAAATAAAAAAGATAATAAAAAGCTGATCCAAATAGGAATCCAAATAGGAATGGGTCCTTACGTTGCTTCATGTAGTGAGTTTTTAGTGTTATAACCTTGAATTCATTGTAAAGCCAAATTTTAGAATTTCGCTACAAAACAGAAGGTTTGACCTGATGCTTTTGTGAGCTTGATATTGATATCTTAGCTAGTATCTTGAAGTTGTGAAGTGCTTTTGGTTGGAGCTTATTTAGAGTGGTGATTAGGTTGCAAATCATGATTTTGTAATTTTTTTTCCTTTTTTTTTTTTCTTTTCTTTTCGCTCATCTCTTTTTAAATTTGATCAATGACTGCGAATTGAAAGGTAATTCACTGCATGTGTGTATCTTTGTTACGTTGTCTACTCATACTGGAATAAAAATTTATGTTTACACATATTTGTCCTCGACGACTCCGTATCGTTGGAAACATTGCAAGTAGAATCATAGCATTGAAATCTATGATATATTACATCTTTTAAATGGATGCCATGGCCTCAATTCCTACCAAATAGGACTTGTCCACCTTAGAGAATTCACATTTCTTCACATAACAGGCACACACATGCAACTATTTGAATTGAGGCCACATATTTGTATAGGCTCATTGTATTGTGGATCAAAAGAAGTGAAATCTACAATGGAAGACTATATAACAGGCCGGGATTATTGGAAGGCCCAAAAAGGTCCCATGGGGCCTGCTGGTGACCACTTTAAGAGTTCAAGCTTAGAAAATTGTTCAAGATCCTAATATTTATGAAATCAATGGCTATGCCACGACCTGGTCATTTTTAGGCCCAAAAAACATCATTCTGGACACTTGTTTTTAGGCACTTTCTACCCTTTTAGTATCATTTCTTATGTTGTTTAATTTCACTTTCGTTCAAGGCTATTGTCAAGTTTGATGTTTGGCCAATTTAGTGTAGTTTTCAATTTCCTAATACTTCTCTTCTTTTGTCAATAGTAGGTTTTGAGGGATTTCCTATAGAATCATGGATTGTAATGGTTGGAGACTGTTTGTGATTGTGTTCTTGGTATCCTTTGTGTGAGAATCAACAGGAACCAAAGAAAGCTATTCCTGGTCCATATGTCGTTCTCTTCTTTCTACTTTCCCCTCTGCTTCTTCTCTCCTGTCAGTCACACATTTTATACTTCTTTTCTATAATTTTTACATGAGAAAGTCTCAAATCTTATGATACCAACAATCATGAGACTGGCTTGTTTATTATGTGCTCAAGACGGAACTTCAAGACTATTGTGACAGGCTGAATATCTTCTATAAGAAATCGGAGGAAGACACGATGAATTTTTTTACTCCATGAAATCTCAAACAAAAAATACGCTCTATTCCTTGTTTTTTATCGACTGATCACAACTACTGCCTACATTTCACAAAATTGTGGACCAACAAGAGACATGCGATCCCATAGAAAGACATTACAAGGCTTTGTGGCAAAATTTTTTTTTTGAATTTTATTGTGCATAATCATAATTCTCTGTGCATGTATTGGCTGTTCCTGGACAGAAATCTCAGGTTTGGTATAGTTTTTTGTTTGTTCTTTTATTTTAATTTTAATTCCAGTTAAATGGACTACTAGATTATGTGATTTTGACAGACATCGTTTGTTCTTTACTTTTCAAAAGAATTTCATTCGTTTGGATGGAATGGAAAAGAAACACAATACAATGAAATTGACCTTATCCTTTGTCAAGCAATTTGGATTAAGATGTTGTTGAGTATAATTGAAGAAGTTTGATCTTTTTTAATATGGATTGTCACTCACAATTTCCGTTTTGTTTTGTTTTATTTTATCTTTTTTCTTCTCTTGTCTTTTCCAATTCAATTCATGGCTCAAGAATGATAGGTACTTCACTACATGCATGTATCTTCAATGGCTTCATTTTACAGATTGGAGAAATTTATGATTTTTTTGTGTGTACGTGCATGATATGCCCTCCACATCATTGAAAGCGTTGCAAGTAGATGTCACAACGTCAATATCTGCCAAATTGTGCATCAGTACGTGAATGTGATGGCCTCTGTGTCTACTAGTATGGATTTCTCTTCATCTAAGGATATGCTTCTTTTAATTTTGTTATGGATGATGGAATTGAAATTGTCTTGCTTTAATAGGAACACGTACGCAAATATTTCAGTGGAGGACAAATATCTGTGTAGACCTGTTGGACTAGTGCTCCTCATCTTCAAAGTGAGTTTGCTTCGTTCATAAGGTCAGTAATTGTAATATAGATTATGGATTATTTGAATTTAGAATGAGATGAACCGTTAAATAAACTTCTCAAATGCTTTGCATAAAAATGATCAAAATTCTTCAGAATCAGTGATGTTCAGGTAGTGTTTGGATCTTGAATTTGTATTCACACACAACATCAAGGTTTTCTTCCTTTGTGAGAAGGGCATGTGACGTGCAGAAGTGACCATTTGAAACATCTTTTGATAGTGGCTTGTGTTGCTTAGAAAACTTCTCTATCTCTTTGCATGCAGTCACACATTTCATATTTTATTTCTCCAATTACTGTGTTCAGAAATGCTCCTCATTTCTGCTTCATTACTTTTGCTTTCAAACTAATCCCCAAGTTGACAATTGATTCCAAAATTTCCAACTTATCATTGGATGCATATATTTTGTGGACAAGCTCAGGACACAACAACCAGTCCTGATTGGTTTTGAAATTTATTGAGAGTGGCAAATGTTTGGTGAATTTGATCCCCTTCTCTCTGAGGACATAGACGCATTCTTGAATCTCGTATATCTTGTGTTCTGTGTGCTTGATTGTTTCTCTTTACTATTTTTTGTGATTGGAATCAGTCAATTATGCACTACAGTATTTTCATCTGTTTAATCAGGGAATCTTTTTGAATTTGAATTTGTGAATCTATTGTGTCTTATGCAAAGCGTTATCCTGTGTCCATGACCACTTGGTTCTGACCCTACTAAATTGTGCAGGGACATTAACTAACGTGGCATTTTCTAGTGTGCACCACCCAATCGTGCCACGTGTAGACACTATCCAAATTTCTTCAAACGTTAACAGTACCTGGCCTCAATAGGTTAGCTTTCACTAACGAACCAGTTAAGTAGATTTCATCCACATATCAAACCACACATATTTGATCCTCAAAAACATTGAACTTGGTTGTGTTTTCATTTTTTGTTTTCTGTTTTTAAAAAAACACAGAAAACATGTTTGTTGTATTTATTTTTATAAACAAATCACTTTTTAGGAAATATCAAATAGTTATTTTCGAATTTTAGAGAACTGCTTTTGCACAAAAATGAAAACGACAACACAATAAAAAATGGCCATTAAAATCATTGGCTGAGTCTGATTCATTTCATGATAAAAAGTAGTTGGGTTTTTGTTATCTTTCCTAATCTGCGCAAAACACTAAAACATGTACATGCCATCACCTAAACATAAACACATTAATAACAAAGCATGATTAACAAAACAAAGTTGCTTTACATGTGCATAGTATAAGCACAGACAGATCACAGGGGCACACCCTCCATACCTTAAAAACAAACTAGAAAAGCTTGCACTGCGTACATAATGCAGGGGGCATTCTGTTCAATAAATTTGACAAATCAAAAATGAAAAAAACATTGATCTCAAATTGGGTGCATGCTTTTGCACTTCCCCTCTTCCCCCCCCAAAAACCAAACGTTTCGATTGGTTTTGATGGATGTTGAGATCATGAACTTGGTAGGATGGATGATCACCTCTTGACCCTTTGATATACCCTTATGGGCAAGCCTCCTTTAGGTACAGGGAAAGGGCCGTACTGTACGCCGTCTTCGTCTCCGATGACTTCCCATCTGTGAAGCCAACAAACCAGAATGTTGAAATCAAGTTTCAGTAACATTTTACATGGAACATTCATACATTAGTCAAAACACACATTTTTACACTTTACACATTAGCATGACTCATGCATGAATCTTACAATTTAAGCCAATAATTGTCAATTTAGAGTACACCTGAACTTCCTCTCTAGTTATTGGTGTAGCGGGCCTCATTTGGTAACAGTTTCGTCTTTTTTTTTTTGTTTTCATTTTCATTTTGGAAATTGAAAACAAAAACTTGTTTCGTATATTATTTTTGTTTTCCAGAAAGTAAAATTGATTCCAAAATTTTCTAGAATTTTGAAAATAAAAAAAGTTATTTTCAGTTGTTTTCAAACAAATTTTCATTCTCTCCTCCCTCTCCCATCACTTTTGGCCATTGCCCACCACCAATCTCCAACTGACTAGCCGCCAGCTCTAGCTGAGCAGCCGCCTCCGGTGACCTCCAGCCACTTTACAACAAACTGTTTGTAAGATCCAATGAGCTCTGATCACCTTTTGGTGACTAGCCGATCACTACCTGTGACCTCTAGCCACCTTCCGGTGGCACTTAGGCTGCTTGGGACACTTGGACCACCAACTCGATGGCAACTCACTAAACATGTTTCTTTATTTTTGTTGTCATTTGTTTTCAAAATATTTTTATACACCAAATAAGTTGACAGCTGAAATGTACGTATGTATGAAATCGACCCCAAGTCAGCTCTCTCTCTCTCTCTCTTGTTTCTTGTCCATTTCAATATGTCCTTTTATGTTTTACTTAAATAATAGGAAAATGATATAACGTCTGCATTCATCATAGATTTCTTCAAAAGAAAAACATTTTGTGTAGCTAAAGAAAAGATGAAACATGTGGTGAATATTTTTAGCAGAGCATTGCTATGTAGTACTACTTGTGTTGTTGTGGCCTAAAATGTGCAGAACAAAGTTGTGGTGTTTAACATGGCCTGTTTTCTTTTGTTCCAGCCCTCTTCACTAATCTTATAATTCTTGTTTCTGTTTTTTGACAGCAGGCAATCTGACCGTCTGATGCCCCGTGATCAAGAGAATACTGCACGGTTGGCAAAATGTGTCCCGACATCAGATGGTTAGTATTAGAAGACTGTATCCCTTGGGGGGAGGGGGGGACCTTGTGATAGATATTGAAGCTGAGGAGGTTAGACTCTTAGTGTGAAGCGTGATATTTTTTGAAGCCCAGTAGTTATTGATCAAGTACTTACTATCTACCTTACAAGTTGTATACCCTACCGCTCACCTTGTCCATTTGTCACATGAATTTATGGGGCTCTATAGGTTGGTTCTGTAAGTAATTTTTTGTTTTTTTTTTTTTTTTAGTGCCTTTTTAATGTGATTGAAAAATTATTAAAAAAAGAAAAGAAAAAAAAGCTGCTTTTTGTGAGTGAAAGATTTGATATAACATTTAACTTTTAAATTATTGATAAATGACTGGTCATCGTTTGACGTAAGTTAAAATAAGATTTTTTAGTTAAAATAGTCCTAACAAGACAAAATAATTTTTTATTTTAATAAGACAAAATGTCATATCAAAATTATAATTATTTTATTTTTTCTTTCACAAAAGTTAAAAAAGTTAAAAAGTCTATCCTAAACGAGACTTTTTAGTTCTAAGTTAAAATAGTCAAAAAAATTAAAAAGTCAAAAAGTCAACTCATATTTCAAATGAAGTGATTTTTTAAATTGATTAACAGAAGTTGACTTCTTTTTGTATATTGACTAAAGCATGAAATTTTTGGTTTGTTGTGATATTTGTTTGATTCATGTTTGAATTTCTCGGTGTAAATGTTGGAATATGATTCAAACAACTCATTCTGATTTTTATGTAGAATTTAGCTGATGTGATATTTGATCATTGGTGGATTATAAACAAGGAATTTATTGATAAACTTGATTGAATTTAATATTTTCTTTACTTTTAGATATTAGAAAGAAAACAGAGTGTTGGTTTTTGAAATATAAATCAAAATGTATACATAAATATGTGTAGTAATATTATACCAAAATAATTTTCATATACAACATAATGTGACAAATTAAATGGTATTCAAAATTTGGTACATAAATTTAATCATTATAGTATTGTTAATTTAAAATTTCACTGTTTTAGCATTCTATATGGTTTTTCATATATATATATAAGGGTAAATTACAAATACATTTCCGGGGACTTGCTTAAAATATAGATTGCTCTCTGTGATTTGAAAAATTTCAAATATCTCCTTATTAGAATTTTTTATTTAACATAATTAACTAAAAAAAATAAAATTCATAATTGCTCTCCTATGTAATAATAATATTACCTAAATTATTAATTAAAACATATTAATACCATTAAAAATTATTAATTGACTTGATAATTTATTAATAAAAAGGGAAATTTGTTAGGAAGTTAGAAAACTTAGGGGGTGAAATGTAATTTTCAAAACTATAGGAGACGATTCGTATTTTAATCAAACTTAAGAGGATGTATTTATAATTTACCCTATATAAAATAAATAAATCAGTTTATGGATCATTATAAATATGTGATGCATATTGGAAATTATAGCTATTTTTAGATAGTTAAGACAAGCATGAAAGGAAACTCTTTCAAAAGAGTCAAAAAAAATAGTGTTCTCTATGCACGAAATGGTGCACGCATGCCACGTGTGTGACGATGTGGGGAGTTTTGTTTTGTTGACTATTATGAACTAATTTTGGTGTTTCGCATTTTCCTCTTCTCTTCTTCTCTATGGGAAAAAAGGCATAAATCCGATCGAGTCATTCTCCTGGTTCATTGTGGACCCCTACGGACCACTTCCAATGCCTGTGGAACACAGGATCTTTCCTAGAATACAAAAATAAAACCTCACACATATATATATATATATACATATTTTACAATATAATAGGAAAGAAATAAAAAAAAAATTAAAAATATATTGTACCAAATAAGATTCAAAATGAATACAAATGTGAGTAGATGAAAGGATTAACAATATCCGATATTAATATATTTTAAAATATGAACGGTTCAATTTATCAAAATATGCTCCAAAATGAATCTATTTCACTGCACAGTAGAAATTGCTGTGACCCTGTATAATAGCCACCTCACACCTTTCTTAATGATATATCATGAAGGTATTCAGAAATTGTATATTGAAAAACAAACCAACACTCATGGATAAAATTTTAAAATCACTAGTGGTGAGAAAGAAATTTATAGATGTCAAATCAATTGTATCAATTATGAACCAATATATACACATAATTTTCATTCTCACTAGTATATAAGGATCTATGACTGTCAATATTTGAAAAACCAGCATATAAATATACTAACACAATATATATATATATATATATGGAGAGAGAGAGAGGAGGGGACCTGTAAGAAGTGGTGAGGTGGTGGAGGAGGAGGAGCATTTCAAGCTTAGCCAGCTCACTGCCTGGACAAGAGTGCACCCCATTGCCAAATGGCATGTACGTGTTTGGTCTCGGTGGCACCTGCACCATCACACACAACAAACATACAATCTCATCTCTCTCTTTCAATCTCATCCAATCCACCTTCAAATAAAAAAAACAATACTTGTATATATTGACACTCTCCCCCCCTCTCTCTTTCTCTCTGTTACTAACCTACAAAAACCAGCTCACGAGATCTGAAACTCCAAAGATTTCATATGATCTCAACGTCTAAAATACACAAGATACATTCATAATACAAATTTGAAAAGGACTGTACCAAACATATAATATAAATCTACAACCCATTCATGATATAAACCTTACATTTATGCCAAAACAAGATAGAATAAAACACTAGTACTAGTACACAGACCCACTTCATAAATCGTGGTCTCAGTGTCTGTGTCACAGAACTTGGAAAAATACACGTGTTTGATTTTAATTTTTGGATTTAATTTTTTAAAGATTTAGTTTTTTATTTTTAGTGAATATTTTTTAAATTTTAAATATTTTTTTTACTTGTATCTTAAAAGTAAAATATTTTAAAAAATTAAAAAAATATACAATAATACAAAATATATATTGAATTCTCGTAATTTTTTTTATTATATATTTTTGGTATTTAGAGAATTTTCTAAAGATTTTTTTTCACAAATATTATACTTTTTAAGCGTATTTATGTTAAGTGTATCTAAAAATTAAAAAAATTACTTTGAATATTAAAAAAAAAATTAGTAAAAATTAGTAAAAATATCAAAATATTTCAATTTTTTGAAAAGTGAATCTTAAACATCCAAACCAAACAAGCTGATTTTTTTTTTTTTTTTTTTTTTAATTTGGTGGAGATGGAGGAGTTAATTACCTCAAATCTTGAAGGGTCGAATCTTTGGGGATGAGGAAAGAAATCTTCAGAATGATGAATGGTTCTGAAGAGAGGAAGAACCTTCCAACCTCTTGGGATTAAATAGCCTTCAAATTCTATGTCCTCAACTGCTTCCCTGAATGTGAATGATAATATACTTGCTGTTCTTAGAGTCTCTTGTATCACCTGTCATCAGATCAGATCCATACACACTTTCATTTCAAATTATAGGGGAAAAAATCTATGTATATTCACGTAATAATTAATAAAAATGTTGGGTTAACACCACACCTACATTTTTAGTTATTTTTGGTTGACATGTGAATTTTTATTAAAAAATTTAAAAATTTCACTTTTAGATACTAGATAAGAGGATCTTAAAAATTAAAGATGTGACCAATTTTATTTATTTATTTATTATTATTATTATTATTTTAAGGGGTTGTTTGGGATGATCTAAATAAGTGTACTTTTTGACTTTTTATGAAATATGGGTTGGATTTGAGTTGGGTTTGAAGTGATGTGTTAGAGAGGTGATGTGAAATAAGATAATGTGACTTAAATAGGATAGTGACTTTTTGACTTTTTAACTTTTTTGAAATTTGCCAAACCAGCCCTAAGTTGATTCTTTTGTTTTTATCTTTAGTTGAATTTTAATTATTTTTTAGATCCTTTTAAATTAGAAGTACTCGAAAACTAAAATGTTGTGACACAAATTTTTTAAAAATATTTCAATAAAATCCAAGTTTTTTTTATTAAAAAATGACATTTTTAACTGTTGCCAAATAAATAGAATTAGTTTCAACCACACAGTGTACTTTTTTAATCTTATATTTTGTGTTCGATTTCTACACCAGCAACATTTTTACACAATTAAACCAAAAATAAAATAAAATATGAGCACAACAATATTCACCTACAATAAAAATAATGCGATCGGCCAATGAGGATATCCATGATGATATCCTCTTTAAATAGTCATTGTATCAAAGAAATACATGTAAATATTTTGAAGGGTAAAATTATATAAATTAAATTTTTATAAATATATAACTTTTTTTCATTTGAAGTAAAAAAGGTACTTATTATTGTAGTTTAAAATTATAAAAATGTCACGTTAGTAAATATCAATTTTATGCATAAAAATCTTAAATTATTTAATTTTGAAGGATGATTACCCTGGTAGTCAAAGGCATGCTACGAGTGTCATCCCACGTAAGTCCACGGTCGGCTTCGATTATTCTGCGTCGAATTTCGTCTTGTTCCTTCTGCAACAATTTATGGCTAACACTTTTACACAAAGTAAAAAATAAATAAAAATTCCATATTTACTCTAGGGAATATAATAAATAGCATCAATTTCACACATTTTAGAATTAGAATGAAACGAATGGGGATTAGTATGAAAGGGACTTTAAATTAGTTAAAAAGTCAAAAAAATCATTATGTATTCATTTAGAAAGTGACATTTTAGTAATTTTTTTGACTTTTTCATTAAAATATAAAGTAAAAAAAAAAAAAGTATTTGAGAATGAAAAAAAAAATTAAAAAAAACAGAGAGACTGAAAAGAATTTTTGATTTTTTATATAGTATTTTGACTTTTTTTTAATGATTTTTTAATTTTTAATTAAAATTTTTTCTTCCCAAATGCAAACCTAGAAAAGCTAAAAGGCCAAAAAATCATACCAAAAAAATTCAAAAATCAATTCCCATTCTTCATTTTTTTACAAGTTTTTTTTTAGTAAAAAGTTAATTTTTTTTTTTCTCAAATTTCAACTAAAGCTCTACATTTATTCTAGAGAAGTACCAATAGTGCTGACAATACCGTATTATGTGTCCTGTGTCATGTGCTCTTTAAAAAAATTTCGCACTTTTATACTTACAATGTTAAAAAAGGGATAATCTTTAGGTCAAGTTTGGCATCCCAATATAAGTGCACTTATTTCATCTTTTTATCTTTTTTAGGTCACATCAATCAACATCTCCTCTCTACTTTTTCTACACATAATATAAAAAAAATCAAAAAATACACTTATTCTAAACTTCCCAAACTTGGCCTTAGTCTAGAAGTACCAATACAATGCTAACAATACCGTATTATGTGTGATTTTAAAAAATTTGTATTTTTATACTTACTAAAATATTAAAAAAGGAATAATCTCAGCCAAGAAAATAAATAAATATCACAGTAAATACATGTGATAGAATAAAGTTCTAGAAACAAGAGACAAATAATTCTTTGAAACATCAGAACAAATTCATCAATAAGGCCTCCTTTGGACAACATGTTTTAGTCAAAAAAAAAATAAAAAATAAAAAATTATTATAAATTATCACATCATTCTCTTTATTTTTCTAAATATCTTTTGGTAAAAAGTTAAAAAATTACTAAAATAATCTATACCAAACAATGCCTAAGGCCTCGTTTGGGGATTTGTCTTTTTAGTCTAAAAGTCAAAAAATCATTAAAAAAATCAAAAAATCAACAACTTATATTAAAAAGTCAAAGATTTCATTTTCTCTCTACTTTTTGCACATCTTTTCGTAAAAAATTAAAAAATCATTCCAAATACTAATTTTTTTACATTATATTTTAGCTAAAAAATTAAAAAGTTATTAAAAAAGCTTGATTCTAAATGAGGCCTAAATATATAAATAATAAATTAACATAACAAAAATGAAGGATTAAAGAGATTACTGCAACAGAATCTAAGAGGTCCCTATTGTCATGCAAGTACTTGAGAACCCATGTTAGAACACTAGCAGTGGTATCATGAGCAGCAAATATAACTCCAATAATATTATCAGCAATTTGAGCGTCAGTTAGATGATTAAGCTTCTTCCGGTCTTCTTCTGATCCCAGTAATATCTCCAATAGTCCTCCAGTTTCTCTCCCACTCTCTCTTTTCTTTTGTATCAATTTTCTCAGATTCTCATTCAGAAGCTTCCTTGCCTGTGAAAATCAAAATCAAAATCAAAGAAAAAAAGAAAACCCATTTAGAAAATATTTCAATAAACCGACATATACTATGTTGTATTCTACTTATACGTATATCACCTTATTATCGTACTATGTAAGTATTTGAAGACAAAACATTACTGATATTTGTTCAAAGCAATGTGGGGCTTAAAGTACCTAGCTGAATGAACACAAAACAAATTATGATGAGGTTGTGATATTTCTTGAAATACAGACTCCTCTTAATCCTTATAGTTGAAAAAAAAAAGGATGTTTTTATTTACTACTGTGATTGTGTAAATCAGTAATAGAATTGTGTGAAACTGAAAAATTGAAACTGTTTTGTAAGTCGTACTCATGTGATTGAAAAGGATTGTAGTAAAGCCATTAGTGTGCAGAATGAAAACTGGTGTGATCTGCCTTAGAAGTTGTGTGGATCCACTTTAATTTCGACTCAGCCCGTTTAATAACTTTTTAAAATTTTTGATTAAAATATGAGATAAAAAAAAGTAGTATATTTAGGATGAGTTTTTAATTTTTTACGAAAATATGTACAGAAAAGTAGAAAAAAAAAAATTTAACTTTTTAGTATAGATTGTTGACTTTTTAATTTTTTTTAATGAGTTTTTAACTTTTAAATTAAAAATTAATGTTGCTAAACGAGGTCTAATCACTAAAAGTATGTTAAATCTTTTTTTTTTTTTAATTTAAAATTTTAACACGTATACACCTTCATTGCTTTGTGAAAGGGAGTTCCCGGGAGATTTAGAGGCATGGAATTGTATCCCTTCTCCAAGGCATGATACAAGTTTTTGATTCCTTCCATCTCCAAGTCTCGGCTGTTGCCGAAGGCTGAAATCATTGCCACATCAAAAGCATACTATAACACACCCAAAAAAACAAAAAACAAAAACAACCCTTATTAGTATTCTTGATTTTGAATCCAATTCAATTCAAGTTTATGAATCAAATAGCTTTTACCTACCCTCTTCATCTCCTGTAAAGTGTTGACAGTTGTGTTATGTTCCCAAGTTGGAAGAAAATCAAGAACAATTTTCTCAATCACCGAGACCGATCCTCTGATTGCAGAGGGAAGAAAAGCGGCCCGAACCAACTTCTTGAGCCTTGAATGGTAAGCCCCTTGATGAAAAAACAGAGCCTCTGGTCCTATCATTTTCTCTTTACTTGGTGGATATGTTGGTTTAAACAAATGAGCTTGGCTCACTAGAACAAGCTTGGCAGCTTCAGGGCTTGAAATCATCACACAAGGACATCCCAATATGTGGGTCTTGAATATATCTCCATATCTACAGCACATAACCATAGTTCAAAAAAAAAAAAAAAAAAAAAAGAGATTATAGTGACATATATACGGGTCTTGAGATATAATTGTTTACCTTTTTTGTCTGTTGGAAAAGAAGGAATTTGGGTTTTCAGTGTAGAGCTTGAGGGTCTCTCCTATGTAAGGCCAACCCATTGAGCCTGGTGGCAAACGCTTGTCTTTGGGGTGGCGCCACCGGAGGAAGAAGAAGAAGAGGAACAAGAAACAGAATATAGAAACAAAAAGAAGAGAAGATGAGGGGGCATAGGATGGCGTGAAGAGAGACTGCATGGTGGTGGTGGTGGTGGTGGTGGTAGAGACTTGGCTAGAAAGAGGTGGTAGTAGAGAGTTTGATAAAGTTGGAGTTTTAATGGGCATGAACGTTAATGGTGAGTCATTGGGGGCATTTATATAGGGGAGATGGGTGGGTGCACCAGTGGAGGTTTTTTTTTTTTTTATTTATTTATTTATTTTTTAAATTTTAAATTTTAAATTTTTTTTAATGTTAAGAGTATTAAATTTTTTATTAAGAGGAAACATGTTATTTTAATAATTTTTTGACTTTTTGACTAAAATATGAGATAAAAAAAATTAATATGTTTGAAATGATTTTTTTAAATTTTTTTTATAAAAAAGACGTGCAAAAAGTAGAGAGAAAATGAAATTTTTAAATTTTTGTTATAAATTATAGATTTTTTGATTTTTTTAGTAACTTTTTTATTTTTAGACTAAAAATAAACTGTTCCCAAACGAGACCTAAATAATCAAATGTTTGACATAAGTGTGGGTTCACAATTTTACTTATCTGAAATATTTAATTATTTATTTAATAAAAAATTTAAGATCTATAATAATTTTTTTTTTGGGTAATATATTTAAACAACACCGGTGGAGGTTGGGGGGCATCATTTGGTAACACCTCACAAAAATATCATAAATAAATAAATAAAATTGAAAGATGGGATGGCCCTTTTGTAGGCCAACCCCATCAGAAAATCTCCACGTGTTCAGAAATTTACCACAAATAAAAATCTAAAGTTGAGATTTAGGTCCATGTTTGCGAAATGTTGGTTTTAATAAAAAAAAATTAAAATTATTTAGAAAGTCAAAAAGTAAAGAAAAAAAATTTAATTTATATAAAAAAAATTAAAAAATATTTTTCACTAATTTTGCTTTTTATACGTTTTTTCATAAAAAATCAAAAAATTATATTTTCAAACATATTTTTTCTTTGTCTCACATTTTAACTAAAAAAATCATTAATAGTTAGTATATATTGTGGATCCATATTTAGAGGATTCCCGTGGTTTTAAATTTTGAACTGAAGAGCACTATTTGGTCTCATTCTGTGAGAGACTCATCACAAATATCATTTTGATAATTTGAATTGTACATTTTAATAGATATTTTATGTATTTGATTTTGTTGAATCATCAAAACCGGACAAGTGATAAGCCCCAATGGCCCAAACAACGCTTTTCAGTTTAAATTTTAAATTGAAAAGAATCAAACTCCTTAAAATAAATCTAAAGTACATGTTAATTTTTCTCAATAATTTTTTTTAAGCATGTAGTGTTACTTTTTAACAATACCCTACATACACATTCGTTGTTCATGGAATAATAGACTCTCCCCAGAAAGTAATCCAACGGTGGTAAAATGATAATCATTTCAACCATCACTAATTTCATTTCATGGAGTAATAATCTAGGAGGAGGATCCCTTTCAGTCATTATTTTAAATTGGACAGGATTGTTCCGTCATGTGGAGTTCATCATGAGTTCTGTTTTAATAATTTAAATAGTTTATTTTGTAAATTTTTTTCGTGTATTTCATCTAAAAAAAATTAAATCGATCCGATAATTATAAATAATTTAGTTTATTGCATTTAAAAAAAAAAAAAAAGATGAGCAAAAAAAATTATACATTTTTTTGGGTAAAAAATGCGATAAATTGAACTAGTTACAGTTATTGGATCGATTTAATTTTTCGTGTGGATGAAATATACGAAAAACCCAATAAAAAAAACGGTTTGGAGTATCAAAACGAGACTAATAGTAGGTTTCATGGGCAAAAAATTCCCATCAAATCCAAAACAGTGACCGGAAAGGATCCTCCTCCTATAATCTATCATTAAAATTTGACATTAACTGTTTGTAGTTATCATATAACTACCATGTCGTCATATATTTTTCATCGATTGTCAAATAATATGTCTACATATGCATGGAATCTCCTATTCTTCACAAATGACAGCTGCTGAAATCTTCTACCATATTAAAAATTAACAAATTTATATTGCATTATCTCTGTTATGGTACCCCAAAAATGATCCCGACAATGTATAAACAAACACTTCCCTTTACGTATCAATTTGCCTGGCACGATTAGAGACAAACAAATTTAGAAAATAAAATTGATGAAGATAGATAAAATGAAATGGGTAATGATAAAAAATGACAAAACTTGTCTCAGAATTTTCTAAAAGGTTACTCTAATACGATGTTAAATCATTATCAGTCTAAAAATTTTAACTTTTAAATAAAAGAAGATTTCATGTAGGTGAGAATTGAGAAAAAAAATTACCGATACATACAGGGGTGTAATATTTCGTTTGTACTTCACCACAGACACACTTTCATCCCTGTGTTTGTAATTTTTTTTTTCTTAACTCCTACCTAGATGTAATTTTTTCCTTAAATAAATTGATACTCAATACTTTATCTGAAGAGTATCATAGCTTTGTTCCAGAATTATATATATATATATATATATATGTATGTATTATTTTTTTTTAAAATTTTTTAAATTCGTAGTATTGAATGGCTACGCGGGTGAGCTGTAGACAATTCATCACCAAAACAAAATATCTCCCACAAAGTTATTTAGTACTCGTTTGGCTAAGATTTTGGAATTAAAAAAAGTATAAAAAGATAAAATAAGTTATATAAATCAACAGAATAAAATATCACTTTTTATTCATAATCATTACATTTTTTTTTTCTCATAAAAATAAAAAAAAGTCTCAAAACAAAAATCAAATGAAGCTAAAAAAATCTCAAACTAAAAAAATTAACTATATTAACCAATACCAAACAACTTTCAAGCTTGGACAAACTTGATTTCAATTTAGGCCCCGTTTGGGGACTTACCTTTTTAGTTAATTAGTCAAAAAGTTACTAAATTAGCCAAAAAGTCAACCACTCATACCAAAAAGTCAAAGATTCTCTTTTCTCTTTACTTTTTGCACATCTTTTCGTAATTAGTCAAAAAGTCATTCCAAACATACAAGTTTTTTTTACCTACTTTTTTAGTCAAATAGCCAAAAAGTTATTAAATTAGCCTGTTCCCAAACGAGGCCTTAGTGTACTATTTGGTACGTAAGGGTGACAAGATATATCCAGTCAACTAAAAAACGGGCCATGCTACCGACCCCCAGTGGGGGTCACCCCACTAACAACTCCCAATGAGGTGTCACTCCCTCATTCGTTGAAAAAAAAAAAAGAAAAAAAAAAAGTTTTTGACCAATGGGAGGAGACGCCCAGTGACCTCCACTGGGGGTGTTAGGCATTTTTCACTAAAAAACATATAGATTCAATATATTCCGTAAGGTGTGTTTGTTTGATTGGACTAATGTAAGAAGTTTTTTAAATTTTTATTTTCATTTTTTACGGAGTTCACATTACAAAAAATTAAAATTTTAAAGATCAAAATTTAGAAATAAAATTATTTTTTAGAGACCAAATAATTTTGTTGCGAAAAATGTCATTATTATATTTTTAGCAACAAAAATTAGACATTAGTGATGAATTATTATCCTGTTGAGACCAAATTTTGTGTCTCAAAAAATAAACTATTTTGAAACCAAATTATTTTATCCTTGAAAATCTATTTATTAGTGACATTTTTAAAATTTTGTTGCTAAATGCCTTTTTTTTAACTTTTCGAGACGATATTTTAACGACTATCCTCATGACAATGAAAATTAGTTTTTAAATATCTTTTGTAACAAAATTTTTATTTTTAAAATTCAAAACATTTAATTTTTAAAACTCTTATATGTTATAGTGTTATGTTGTCAATTTTTTAAGGAGCTCATATTGTCAATTTTGGCTCCTTAAAATAGTATCAACATATGTTTTGTTGCAAAAAATTGTAGTAGTAAGTTACACTTTTTAATTTTTTTTTTTTTTTTTTTTTTTAGTATTGTGTAAAATTACCACATCATCTCTATCTTCACCTCCACCACAACACCACCTCCACTTCCATCTCTGTGACCACCACTACTATTACATTATTTTTAAAGGCATAATTGAGCATTAAAAAAAATGCTTACTATGGGAAGTATTTTTTAAAAAAGATTTTGTAAAATATAATTTGCAGAAAAAGAAATTTACATGATCATGCCCAAAAACTCCTCTGCTTGGTAAAATATAAAAAATGTCATGCACCCTCCCACACTAGAGCTTGTTTGAGAGAACGGGAAATTCAAACGCATGAATTTCCGGGCTGATAACTCATGCCCGACCCAAATTGACGACCCGAAAGCAAACGATTTGTGAGTCATGAGTGGGAGTTTTTTGGGGAGTGTTTTATTTGATGTGCGTTCGGAAATCAACCATGATTCTCTTGACATATTGAAGTTTTTGTCTGATACGTGTAAGGACTGAGTTGAGATCTTCTCTTTGAGCTCTCTCCTCGCATTCTTACTTGTAACGATAAAAATATACTTTGAGTTGATCTAATGATTCATATTTGACTATCTAAAAATAAAAAATTAATAAAACAAATTTAAATTTGTTTTTTTCACTCAAATTTAGACTATTAAACCAATGCAAAATGTATATCTACCATTATAAACAAAGAGATAAAAGAGAAAACAAAGAAAGGATCTCCACTCGTAAAGACCCTAATGCAGTTGGTGTTAGGTACCAGCTTACTGCGGATTGCAGGCTCTCCGAATCCCCCACCCGACCCAACATCTCAACCGTACAAAGTCTAATTAGGAAGTGCAGTCCACACTCCGCCACTTGGTTTTGTTAAAAATTAAAAAAAAAAAAGGACTCCGTCACTTCACTTGTCTTTCCTACTTGATGATGATGATGTTGATTTTTTTTTTTTTGGCAACAAACTTGATGAATGAGGATGGTAGTTGTTTTCTGAGCCCCTCCCACTCGACACCTCTTAAATTTATTTTAAGCAAAATGCTTTATACACCCAGTATTCTTTACACTTAGTGACTCTCAGTGCCACGTGGCACCGGGAGATTGGACTGAAATAAAAATAAAAATAAAAAAATAAGGAAAACTGACCAGTGGGGGCGCCCCACGTCATTGGGGTGAACCCCCACTAAGTGTATAAGGGAAGGCTCTTATTTTAATGATCTAAAATGTTGATTATGTAAGTTTTATTAAGTAGATCATTCATAGACAAATTCAAGTTAATTAGACATTCGTAATTTATAACAAAATTACGTTTATGTTTAAAAAAAATAAACGATTAGTATGAGTTTAATAATTTTTTAAAGTTATTATTTGTCTTGATCATATGATTATATTTGTTCGATTAATTTTATTTTTTTATAAAGATTATATATTTAACAAATCTTATAATATAAACGATTCAAATTATTAAAATATGATCGGAATAAACCATACGGGATGTGACAGCATGGGTGCTGTCACAGCACCCACTCCACTCCCCCTCCTGCTCTCTCTTCGCTACAAAAATATTTTAGAGCTTTAATTAAGGATAAATCTTGCTGTAATAGTAATATTTGTGTCTTATTGTTTTTCAATAATTATAAAGAGTTTTAATTTTGAAACTCTAAAAAAAGTTTTAATAATGTGTCAAGAGAAAAAAATATATATATATAGACACACACATCACATCATATGTGGACATCACTTTCTTTAGAACTTCAAAATTAATGTCTCCTTACCACATCATATGTGAACATCACATCATATGTGAACATCAATCCTTATCATATTATTACAACTTTCTTTAGAGCTTCAAAATTAATGCCTCAATCTTTATTTACTTTGTATTTTTTGATTTTTCATGTGATTAGAATTCATTAGAATTCCTTCATTTAAGGATGTATCATTGTTGCTCCTTGCTAATTATAATCTTTGCTATTTTTGGCATATACCCCTTCCTCCATGCCCACTTTTCTCTCTCTCTCTCTCTCTCTCTCTCTCTCTCAAACAGGATGTAAACTACTATATGTAAGGAAATAATGCAATTTTTTTTAAAAAAAATAAAATTTTAACTTGTTAAATTTATTTTGAGTTCATTAATCGATAACTATTTAGAGCATTCCCACCAATGTTAATTAAAAGATTTGTATTTCAAAGCTGTTAGGGTGTTTAGTTCAATTTATTTGGTTTTCAACTTTTTTTATTTTAAAAAAAATAAAAATCATCTTTTTTTTTTTTTTTTTGCTCCATTTATTTGGCAAAAAATATACTCTATGAAAACCAAAATTTAAATATTAAAAAAAATTGAGTTTTTCATTTATAAATGTTAAAAAAAATTCAAACTACAGTATTGCTAATGTCACCATAATAATCAGTATGTTTGGTTTCAATTTTTTTAAAATTTAATTTTTTTATTTTCATGCTTTTTTTTAGTGAATATTTTTAAAATTTTAAGTAATTTTTTTTACTTTTTTAGATGCATCTTACTTAGATGTATCTAAATAGTAGCAGTAGTGGGGTGGTAGTGATGGTGGTAGTGGCGGCGATAGTGCTGTGGTGGTGTAGTAATGAGGTCGAGATAGTAGTGGCGGTGGTTGTGGGGCAGTGGAGGCGGTGAAGGTGAGGGTAGTAGTGGTAATCTCACGACGCTGATAAAATTTTAATTTGAAAAATATTTTTCGATTTTGAAAAGTTAAAAACATTTTTTTATCTAAATATATTTATTTTTCAGTAATCATTGAAAATGTTTTTCATTATACCAAACTATAAAAAAATAAAAAATAATTTCAAAAAAATATTTTCTATCTAAATAAATGGAATTTCATGTCTCGTTTAGGAATAAATTATTTTAATAATTTTTTAATTTTTTATAAAAAGATACATAAAAATATAAAAAGAATGATGTAATATATTATAATGACTTTTCAACTAAATATGTAATTGTCAAATGAGGTTTTCAGTATTAGCATGTAAGCATTGGAATATTAGTGGTGAGTAATTAGAATTTAACGGTGCTCCTTGCACCATCTGATCTAGACTTCACCTCCTCCTACTTTTAGCGTCGTGCATGACGAAAATAAGGGTGTGACCAACTCTTAATATCTGACACGTGTAGCCACCACTCGTCAAAAGATCTCCTTTGCGACCAACCAACCGCCTTTGCTACACACAGTACCGTCCTTCACACCACCACCACAGGTGGTTGCGCCACCTCTCTCCACCACCGCCACGACCGTCCGCACGTGTTGTCTGTCCCTCCCGCCAAACCCGCACCACCACACACCTGTGTCTCGCACGTCCGTACCATTGTAAAAGTCGTCATTGTTGTCTCGCACGTTCGCAAGAAGGAAAATCTGCAAGATGGACCTTCCAAAGCTGGTTCCTTTACAGGACACGAGGACGCGTCTGATTGACCCACGTAAACACCCCGACTCGGGATCACCGCACGTTTTGTAGATAGAATCTGCCGACGTGGACCAATCCTTTACGAGAAAAGGAAAAAAAAACCAGAGAAGAGATTGCTTTGCGTTGATTCTGGTGGGCTTAGTTGTCAACCACACGTGGCAGGTGTTGAGTGCGACAGTGAGGAAGTGGGACCCAGATGCCCATTATCGTTGTCAACGGAGGAAAGGATTCGGGGGATCAGATCGAATCAATATCGTTTCCTTAACTTTCTTCCTTGACTCCTTACTTGTTGAATTATTAGGTCCAAAATTTTAATGATTTAAATTGTTCATATTTTAAAATTTATTAAATATATTATATCTGTAAAAAATTAAGTTAATCGGATATCAGAAATTATGTGTTCAGATCATCTAACTAAAAAAATTTTAAAAAAAAATTTAATAAA
Organism: Camellia oleifera; assembly: GCA_022316695.1. Taxonomy (NCBI): domain Eukaryota; kingdom Viridiplantae; phylum Streptophyta; class Magnoliopsida; order Ericales; family Theaceae; genus Camellia; species Camellia oleifera. Next base: position 46,874,888 of record CM039312.1, on the reverse strand, counting down.
CAGTTTTTCGAACAGATACTTTCTGATATTCGAACAGATACTTTCTGATATCCGATCAACTTGATTTTTTACAGTTATGATATACTCAATAAATTTTAAAATGTGAACGGTTCGAATTATCGAAATTAGACCTAAAAATAAACCCAATAGCTCAGTAAATAAAAAAATAAATAGAAAAGTTAAAAAGAGGATCCGGATTCGATCAGATCAGCATTGGGACCGTGAAGTCAGCCCCATGCGGTGGAAGGACTTTTTATGCTAAAAGAAAACGTAAATTACAAATATATCTATTAAGATTTGTTTAAAATATAAATTATTTTTTTATGATTTAAAAAATGATAAATATCTTTTTATTAGAATTTTTTATTTAATAAAATTAATTAAAAAAATAAAATTCATAATTATTTTTTTATATAATAATAAAATTATCTAAATTATTAATTAAAATATATTTTTAATATTATCAAAAATTATTAATTGACTTGATGATTTATTAATAAAAATGATGATTTGTTATGAAATTAGAATTCTCAGGGGGTGGAATCTAATTTTCAAAATTATAGAGAACAATTCGTATTTTAATCAAATCTCAGGAATGTTAGGGAAAATATGTGATTCTTCACAAGTAAATCAATCAATGAGAATAAAAATTAATGCGAAAAAATTAAATCAAAGGCAACACAAGAATTTTTACGTGGTTCCCTCAATGTAAGGTACATCCATGTGATCGTAATCTAATTCCACTATCAACCAAAGAATTTCCAAACGGTTACAAAGGAGACACAAATGGTCTCACAAAACCACCCTTAGGTGCATTCCAAATAATCAAATAAATAAAGAGGAAAGATCTTACCAAATTGATGAACCAAAATCTTCAGAATCAAGGTTGAAAAAGACCCAAAATAATTAACCCAAATCAAAACCTTCAATGTAGACCTTCAAAGCAGAACCGAAACAGAGTTGCAAAGCAAAACACAAATTCTTAAATTTGATGGCACCAATTCTTGGATTGACCAAGTCAAACAGGGCAAGAGTCAATACCAATTGAAGCCCAACAAATTACCAAGCACTCTCACTAATCAATTGATCAAAAACGCTGCTGCTTCTTCTTTTTTTTCCGAATTGATTACCCAAGTTCTATATATAAAATCAATTAACTTGCTGTTGCTTTATATACCGAGAAAGGCAAAACAATATTTATATATTGTTAATTCTAGGGTTTGTTTTATCAAAACCCTAGCTGTAACCAAATTGGATTGGGTCTCCACAAATTAGATATAATATATAAAAATATATTATAACTAATACCAAACCAAATTAAACTCTTTTAATACACCAATTGGGTCCCACACTCTAATAAGGAGGTACCCAACAATTCTCCCCCTACTGACTTAGGTGGAGATATCAAGCATACCCGCCAAAGTTCAACACTTCAAATGTTTGTCTCTCGACAAAGTCTTTGTCAACATATCTGAGATATTATCATCTGTGTGTATCTTTTCGAGTTGTAATAATTTCGAGTCTAACACATCACGAATCTAATGGTATCTCACATCAATATGTTTCGATCTCGAATGAAAGGTAGAATTTTTACTCAAGTGAATAGCACTTTGATTATCACAATAAAGCACATACTTTTCTTGCTTCAAACCTAACTTTTGCAAAAATTTCTTCAACCATAACTCTTCTTTGCAAGCTTTCGTAATGGCAATAAATTCAGTTTCGGTAGTTGAGAGAACAACACATTTTTGTAATTTAGATTGCCATGCCACAGCTCCCTCTGCAAAAGTCATCAAATACCCCGACGTAGATTTCCTAGAATCAACATCACTGGCCATGTCAGAATCCGTGAACCCATCAAGCATCGACTTACCATCTCCAAAACATAAACACACCTTCGAAATCCCTCGAAGATACTTTAGAATCCATTTTACCGCTGCCCAATGTTCTTTACCCGGATTAGAGAGAAAACGACTCACCACACCAACTGCGTGAGCAATATCCGGCCTTGTACAAATCATGGTGTACATCAAAGAACCAACTGCTGAAGCATAAGGAACTTTTAACATCTTTTCTTTGTCTTTCTCACTTGTAGGACATTGATTCGAACTAAGTTTGAAGTGACCTGCAAGTGGACAACCAACCGGCTTTGCTTTATCCATGTTGAACCTCTCAAGAACTTTCTCAATATAGCTCTCTTGAGACAACTAAATCAGCCCCTTTTTGCGATCACAAACAATTTTCATACCAAGTATTTGCTTTGCCGATCCCAAATCTTTCATAGCAAAAGACTTGCTCAACTCCAATTTCAACCTGTTAATCATGGTAGAATCTTGACCCACAATTAACATGTCATCAACATAAAGCAAAAGAATAATAAATTTGCCATTCGAGAAATTTTTCACAAACACACAATGGTCCGAAGTGGTTTTAGAAAAATCATTATTCATCATGAAAGAGTCAAATTTTTTGTACCATTGATGTGGAGCTTGCTTGAGGCCATACAAACTTTTCTTCAATTTGCAAATAAATTTCTCTTTCCTTTTCTCTACAAAACCTTCCAGTTGCTCCATGTAAATTTCTTATTCAAGATCACCATGAAGAAATGCGGTCTTCACATTAAGTTGCTCAACTTCAAGGTTCATACTTGCAGCCATGTCAAGTACAACCCGAATAGAAGACATCTTTACAATCGGTGAGAAAATCTCGTCAAAGTCAATACCTTTCTTTTGCCCAAAGCCTTCACAACAAGACATGCTTTGTACCTCAAATTCTTCCTATCGTTCTTCAATTTGAAAACCCACTTATTTTTCAGAATTTTCCTCCCTTTAGGCAACTTCACTAAATCATAAGTCTGGTTTTCAAGCAAGGAATTCATCTCCTCTTCCATGGCCTTTTTTCAATCATTTTTCTTTGTATGCTCAACTGCTTCTTGGTAGCTCTCCGGCTCCCCTTGATCGGAAATCAACACAAATTCATTGGGAGGATACTTTCTTGAAGATTGTCAGTCCCTTGTAGATTTTCTTAACTCAAATTGTGGTGGCGGTTCTTGAGTTGGATGCTCTTCCTCAATTTCTGGCTCAACCTCATTAGGATTAGCATCATCCTCCACATCTTCAATAGGTGGCTGCACATCTCTCCCATTTTCATCATCAACTGAAGATGAAGGAGATGGATCCATGTCAATGAGATCACTAGTTTTTGGCTCCGGTTGATCATCTTTGCCAAAGTCTTCAATTGTTTGGTCTTCAAGAAACACAACATCACGGCTTCGAATAACTTTCTTGTCGACCGGATCCCACAATCTATAACCAAACTCATCACGTCCATAGCCAAGAAAAATACATTGTCTTGACTTACTATCAAGCTTGGACCTCTCATTCTTTGGAATGTGAACAAAAGCTCAGCAACCAAACACTCTCAAGTGCTCATAAGACACATCTTTGCCAGTCCAAACTCTTTCAGGAACATCATCATTCAAAGGATAGGAAGGAGACAAATTGATTACATCAACCGCTGTCTTCAATGCCTCACCCCAAAAGGATCTTGGCAATTTAGCTTGTGAAAGCAAACACCTTGTTCTTTCCACAATGGTGCGGTTCATCCTCACAGCAACTCCATTTTGTTGAGGAATATTCTTAACTGTCTTTTGATGCCGAATACCTTGGCTGCGACAATACTCATCAAATGGCCTAATGTATTCATCACCATTGTCTGATCGGATGCACTTTAATTTCTGCCTTGTTTCTCTTTCAACCATGGCCTGAAAATACTTAAATACTTCTAGAACTTGATCTTTAGCTTTTAGTAGAAAAGCCCAAACTTTCCTTGAATAATCATCAATGAAAGTAACAAAATAAAGTGCACCACCATGTGTTCTAACTTTTAAAGGACCACAAACATCTGAATGAATCAACTCCAAAATATTTTCTTTTCTAGAAGCAACATTTTTATAAAAAGAAACTCTATGTTGTTTACCCGCCAAACAATGAACACAAGTTTTGAGATGTGTACCTTTCAAACTGGGTAGAAGCTCTTTCTTAAACAAAACTTGTAGCCCTTTTTCACTCATATGGCCAAGCCACTTGTGCCACAATTCGGTAGAAGTATCATCTTCAAGTGCATTGACAACACCTTTACAAATTTTTCCTTGCATCGAATAAAGTGTTTGAGTCTTCTTGCACTTAACCACCACCAAAGAACCCTTTATGAGCTTCCATACTCCATCACCAAATTTGTTGTTGTAACCTTCATCATCTAACTTCCCAGTAGAGATCAAATTAAGGTGAATGTCGGGAACATGCCTCACATCTTTAAGCAACAACTTATAGCCCAAATTTGTTTCCAAACAAACATCACCCATGCCGATTATCTTGGACAAACCTTCATTACCCATTCGAACAGAACCATAATCTTCTGCAGTGTAGGTAGTGAAGAAATCAACTCGAGAAGTCACATGAAAAGAAGCACCATAATCAATCACCCAATGACTCTCTTGGCCCACAAAATTGATACAATCATCTTCACAAACGACCATAAGATCATCGGTAATAACTGTCGTTGTGTCTTCTTATTTCTTATCCACACTTTTGTCACGCCTTTTCTCCTTGTTCTTGAGCTTTCAGCATTCCCGCTTCATGTGCCCTTTCTCATGGCAATAGTAGCACTCATCGTCTTTCTTTGAAAAAGAACTATCTTTTGATTTGTTACGACTTTGATCACGACCATGAGGAGTCTTACTCCTCCCCCTTGTTTTGCTTCGGCCTCTCACAACAAATGCTTCTGAACGAGAAGAACCCGCTGATTTTGTTCTAGTTTCTTCATTCAACAAACTACTAGTGACTTGGCCTATTATGACAACTCCATCGGGCGCCGAATTACTAACTGTCACAACCAAAGTCTCCCAACTTTCAGGTAAGGAACTAAGTAGTATCAAAACCTGCAACTCATCATCAAAAATAATTTTCATAGAAGCAAGTTGGTTAACAATACTCTTTATTTCATTCAGATGTTCCGGAATATGGCTGCCCTCTTTATATTTTAAATTAACCAACTTACAAAACAGAAAGACTTTATTTGTGACTGATTTTCTATCATAAAGACTCTCTAATTTTTTTCATAAATCATGTGTCGAAGTTTCAGTGGCAACATGATGAAACACACTGTCATCAATCCATTGACGGATAACACCAACAGCTTTTCGATTTAACCTCTTCCACTCATCATCTTTCATATCATCAGGTTTGTCACTATCACCCTCAATAGGCCCATACAAGTCTTTACAAAATAATAAGTCCTCCATTTTAGTTTTTCAAGTTACCCAATTGCTTCCATTGAAGCTAGACATACGACCCACATTTCCCTCCATTGATTTACAAAAATAAATAAATCCCAATAAACCGTAAGCTCTGATACCAGTTGTTAGGGAAAATATGTGATTCCCCACAAGTAAATCAATCAATGAGAATAAAAACTAATGCGGAAAAATTAAATCAAAGGCAACACAAGAATTTTTACGTGGTTCCCTCAATATAAGGTACGTCCACGGGATCGAAATCTGATTCCACTATCAACCAAAGAGTTTCCAAACGGTTACAAACGAGACACAATGGTCTCACAAAACCACCCTTAGGTGAATTCCAAATAATCACAAATAAATAAAGATGAAAGACCTCACCAAATTGATGAACCAAAATCTTCAGAATCAAGGTTGAAAAAGACCCAAAATAATTAACCCAAATCAAAACCTTCAATGTAGACCTTCAAAGCAGAACCGAAACAGAGTTGCAAAGCAAAGCACAAATTCTTGAATTTGATAGCACCAATTCTTGGATTGACCAAGTTAAACAGGGCAACAGTCAATACCAATTGAAGCCCAACAAATTACCAAGCACTCTCACCAATCAATTGATCAAAAACGCTGTTGCTTCTTCTTTTTTTCCCGAATTGATTGTCCAAGTTCTATATATAAAATCAATTAACTTGCTGTTGCTTTATATATCGAGAAAGGTAAAACAATATTTATATATTGTTAATTTTAGGATTTGTTTTATCAAAACTCTAGCTGTAACCAAATTGGATTAGGTCTCCACAAATTAGATATAATATATAAAAATATATTATAACTAATATCAAACCAAATTAAACTCTTTTAATACACCAATTAGGTCCCACACTCCAATAAAAAGGTACCCAACAAGAAAGTGTATTTGTAATTTATCTTAAAAGAAATTGAATTGTAATAATTCAATAGAAATATTAAAATGTGACGGGCTTCAGCTGATCACCAAAAATATCTACAGTGATAAAATAAATGAAAATTCTAATTCAACTTCGATAGTAACATGTTATTACTTTTTCTTTTTTTTTTTAAAAAAAAAAAATCATGATAAAAGGAATGAAAATATAGAAATAGAGTTTTAAGGCAATTTTAACCCATTGCAAAGCACTTTCACGTAATTTTTTAAAATATTTTTATGTATTTTAATATTTAGTTTTCACATTTACCAAGTTAAATGATAATCATTTGGGCAATTATAAGTGTACATATATATATATATATATATTTTAACAAAGAATTAAACTTCAATGGCATGAAATTATAATTTAGATTTGTATAGCCAATTTGAACAAGTTTTTTATATAGGTCTCATATGGAAACTTTACTATTTGGGTTGATTTTTTAATGGTTGTTTGGGATGAACTGTATAAGTACACTTTTTGATTTTTTGGTAAAAAAAACTAGAAGAAAAAAATATGTATGTTCTGGATAATTTTTTGACTTTTTATGAAAAAATATATATTAAAATATTGTAATAAATAGCAAAATTACATTTCTACCCTTGAGCAGACCTTCGACAAAGCTTTTGCATTTCTAATTTTTTTTTTTTTTTACATACTGCTGCAAATTTTGCGTGGCCCTGTTGGAAATGGTTATTACATTCTAGGTAAAACCAGAATTTTTTCCTAAGTTTGGTCTAATTTTTAGGTGGGCCCTGTGCATCGATTTACACGGGTCAAAGGTGTAATGCGTTCTATGCCGCGTTGTGATTCACGTGGTATATTTGGTTGTTCAAAACCATTACCGAGTGAATGGGAAATTGAAGCCAAAGTAAGCTCTATGAAAATGGAGTTTTGGTGGAAATTCCTTTAAGGTTGAATAAGGCTTGTCCCACATTGATTTGGTGGGAGGTTTTGAAAGGGTTTATAAGGGATGGGTTTGATACTTGGGGTGTGCCCCAAGGGGTACCCAAGTGTTTTAGAGGGAGAGGTTATGGGCAAAATGGGCTAGACCCATTGGACCCAAAAATCACCACGCGCGCGCCGCCGCCGTCCGGTCGGGCGGGCTGGGCTTGGGCGCGGGTGTGAGGTTGTGTTGGGCTTGTTCGGCCCAGTACTAATCTTTTTGGGCCAAAAACATTTGAATTTAATTCAAATAAACTGGTTTGGATTTTTTGTTCATCCAAACAGGGCCCTTCCCGTTTTCAAACAGAATTAAACTGGTTTGGATTTAATGTTCATCCAAACAGAGCCCTTCCCGTTTTGTATCTGTTTGAATGGTTAATCCAACAGATTCAAATTTGTTTGAATTTAAACCCAACAGGTTTCATACCTGTTCAATTCAAATCCAAGAGCCACCTTTACATCTATAAATAGACTAGCCTCCCATTTGGATTTTCACTCTAATTTTTGTACTCCATCCTCTCTATAATTCTCTCTGCATCTTGCTGCATTTTTATTCTGAAAGAAAGAGTGTAAACACTTAGTGTGTTTGTAAGGCAAACAATTTGTAGTGCTGCTATTGTTTGTAAAAGATCATTTCATCCTGTGAGATAGACGTCCAAATTCTGAAAGCACCGTGGAGAGGACGAATCTGTCTTAAGGACACAGTGTTAAACACTGGACTTGATCAGAAAAGTTATTCAAAGAAATTAACCAAGTAAGTTGTTTAATTTAATTCTGTTTTTAATTTGTTTATTTAATCAGATTTTAATTTTGTTTTTGTAACAAAATAAAATCTATTATTTATTTATTTATTTTTATTTCGAGTTTGATTTTTGTAATCAAACATATTCTCTCATTTTCTTTATTTCTTTAATTCTAATTGTTGTTTTGTACACAATAGAATTAATATCTTTTAAATACAGTGAAGATTGCCTAACAATCTTAAGACAGATTCCTTTTTTGGTATCTTCATTGTATTTAATTTTCTGTTTTTCAAAGTAATATTCTGGTTGGAAAAACAAATAGTGATTTATGCTATTTGACAGATAGTAGTAATATACTGTCTCTTTTCTTTGACAACTAGTAGTACGATACTGGGTCATTAACAATTTCAGAATATTATTTGATATTACAGAAAATTATTTTGGTATTTTATTTTTCCTGTTTTAGTAACAAGGAAAATAAAATTATTTTGTGTTATATTTTATTTTCTGGTTTTAGTAACTAGAAAATTAATTTGTGTTTTAATTTTTTCTGATTTTTGTAATCAGAGATTATGGCTACTACAACTGAAACTGCATCTGGCAGTGGTATTCCTGTTGTTACACCAACATCGGTCCCTATTCAGAACCATGTTCATGTACCAATCAATCATGGGGAAAAACCAGAAAAATTTAACGGTACTGAGTTTAGGAGATGGCAGCAGAAAATGCTGTTCTATCTTACAACTCTTAATTTGGCCCGGTTTCTCCATGAAGAGGCTCCAGCACTTAAAGAGGGTAAAAGTGATCGGCAAGTTGTTGCTGCTGTAGATGCTTGGAAACATTCAGATTTTCTGTGCAGAAACTACATCCTCAATGGCCTTGACAATATGCTGTATAATGTATACAGTCCTCTGAAGTCAGCAAAAGAATTGTGGGATTCTTTGGAGAAGAAATACAAGACAGAGGATGCCGGCACAAAGAAATTTGTCGTCGGTAAATTTCTGGATTTTGTAATGGTCGACTCCCAAACGGTAATATCTCAAGTTCAAAATTTTCAGATAATTTTGCATGATATTCATTCAGAAGGTATGTCTCTTAGCGAGTCTTTCCAAGTCGCTGCCTTGGTGGAAAAGTTACCACCGGCTTGGAAAGATTTCAAAAATTATTTAAAACATAAACGCAAAGAGATGACCATGGATGAGTTAATTGTAAGATTAAGAATTGAGGAAGATAACCGAAAGGCTGAAAAGAAGAATGGGAAAAATCCCATTGAGTCCAAGGCTAATGTGGTTGAACAAGTTCAAAAATCACATAACAAAAAGAGGAAGTTTACTGGAGATGGTCCTAAACAAGGCAACAACAATGGCAACAAGAAGTTCAAAGGAAAATGCTATAACTGTGGCAAGACTGGACATCGAGCTTCTGACTGCCGCCGTCCTAAGAAAGATCATGGAAGTACAAGTAAGAAGACCACTAATCAGGCCAATGTAACAGAATTGGATTACATTTCTGATGGAGTGAATGACATCAACCTCTCTGCTGTGGTGTCTAAGGCTAACTTGGTTGGAAATCCCAAAGAATGGTGGGTTGACACTGGTGCAACTCGTCACATATGTGCAGACAAGAAGATGTTCACTACCTACAATGAGGCTGCAAATGGTGAACAACTTTTTATGGGAAATTCTTTTACTTCTACTGTGGCTGGACAAGGAAAAGTGATCTTGAAGATGACATCAGGAAAAGAACTGACCCTCAACAACGTACTGCATGTACCTGACATCCGGAAGAATTTAGTTTCTGGTTCTTTGTTAAGTAAAAATGGTTTTAGGCTTGTTTTTGAGTCTGATAAGTTTGTATTAACAAAGAGTGGTATGTATGTTGGTAAGGGATACATGAGTGATGGTCTCTTTAAACTTAATGTAATGACAGTTGTACCAAAAGTTGCTATGAATGAGAATAACACATCTTTTGCTTATATTCTTGAGTCAAATTTATGGCATGGTAGATTAGGTCATGTAAATTATGATGGTTTGCGTAGATTAATTGGTTTGGATTATATACCAAAGTTTGAAATTAATCCTAATCATAAATGTGAAGTTTGTGTAGAAGCAAAACTAACTAAGGCTCCATTTAAATCAGTTGAAAGGAAAACTGAACCTCTAGAATTAATTCATACTGATGTATGTGATCTAAAATTTATTCAAACTAGAGGAGGCAAAAAGTATTTCATAACATTTATCGATGATTGCACAAGATATTGTTATGTTTATTTACTTAGAAGTAGAGATGAAGCCTTAGAAATGTTTAAACTCTACAAAACAGAAGTTGAAAATCAATTTGGTAAAACTATTAAAATGGTTAGAAGTGATAGGGGTGGTGAATATAATGCACCATTAAATGAATTTTGTGCACAACATGGCATTATTCACCAAACTACAGCCCCTTATTCTCCACAGCAAAATGGAATTGCTGAAAGGAAGAATAGAACTCTAAAAGAAATGATGAATGCCATGTTACTAAGTTCAGGCTTACCACAGAACTTGTGGGGGGAAGCAATATTGTCAGCTAATTATGTTCTTAATAGAATACCCCACAAGAAAACTAAAAGCATTCCTTATGAATTGTGGAAAGGTCGACCACCTTCTTACAAATACTTGAAGATGTGAGGGTGTTTGGCAAAAGTTGAAGTTCCTGTTCCTAAAAAGACTAAGATTGGACCAAAAACAGTAGATTGTGTGTTTATTGGTTATGCTCAGAATAGTAGTGCATATCGGTTTCTGACTTATAAATCAGAAATACCTGATATAAATGTGAACACTATTATAGAGTCAAGGAATGCTGTGTTTTTTGAACATGTCTTTCCTTATAAGAAAGGACAGGAATTAAGTTCACAGAAAAGAACTTATGATTGTACACAAAGTCAAGAGACTAATGACAATCAAACACAAGAGACTAGTAATGGTCTCAACCAACAGGATTTAACTGATGATGAACCAAGAAGAAGTAAGAGAGCGAGAACATCAAAATCCTTTGGTCCAGATTTTCTGACATACCTGTTAGAAAATGAACCTCAAAACTTTAAGGCAGCAATGACAGGTCCTGAAACACCTTTGTGGAAAGAGGCTGTTAATAATGAAATTGAATCCATTATGCAAAATCATACTTGGGAATTAGTGGATCTTCCACCAGGTTCTAAACCTCTTGGATATAAATGGATATTCAAGAGAAAAATGAAAGCAGATGGTTCAATTGACAACTATAAAGCAAGACTTGTAGTTAAAGGTTACAGACAAAAGGAAGGTCTGGATTATTTTGACACATATTCCCCTGTGACAAGAATAACATCCATTCGCATGCTTATTGCTATAGCAGCGTTGTTTAATTTAGAAATACATCAAATGGATGTTAAGACAGCTTTCTTAAACGGTGATCTAAATAAAGAGATCTATATGGAACAACCCGAAGGGTTTGTTGTATCAGGGCAAGAAAAGAAAGTTTGTCGACTTGTAAAATCCCTTTATGGATTAAAACAAGCACCTAAGCAATGGCATGAAAAATTTGATCATGCAATGCTTATTAATGGGTTTAAGATAAACGAATGTGACAAATGCGTCTATGTTAAAAACACTGACCAAGGATATGTCATAGTTTGTCTTTATGTGGATGACATGCTCATCATTGGAAGCAGTCAAAACATGATCAAATCAACTAAGCAAATGCTTAACAAAAGATTTGATATGAAAGATATGGGGGTCGCAGATGTTATATTAGGAATGAAAATAACTAAAACATCTAACGGATATGCATTATCTCAATCTCATTATATTGAGAAAATTCTTGATAAATTTATCAAGGATGATTTGAATTTAGCTAGAACACCTGTAGACATCAGTCTTTATTTATCGAAAAATAAAGGTGATGCAGTGTCTCAGTTAAAATACTCCCAAATCATTGGAAGCCTAATGTACCTAATGAATTGTACTCGTCCTGATATAGCTTATGCTATCAGTAAATTGAGTAGGTACACTAGTAACCCCGGAGAAGACCATTGGAAAGTGATCATTCGGGTTCTTAGATATCTAAGATTCACCCGTGATCATGGTTTGAACTTTACTCGATATCCAGCAGTACTCGAAGGTTATTGTGATGCCAATTGGATATCGGATACTAAAGATTCAAAATCCACTAGTGGATATGTCTTTATTCTAGGAGGCGTTGCTGTTTCTTGGAAGTCCACGAAACAAACTTACATCGCACGATCCACAATGGAATCCGAGTTCATTGCTTTAGACAACGCAGGTGAAGAAGCAGAATGGCTTCGTCACTTCTTAGAAGACATTCCAATGTGGCCAAAACCTGTGCCAGCTATTTGCATTCATTGTGATAGTCAATCTGCAATAGGTAGGGCACAAAATTATATGTATAACGGTAAGTCACGACATATTCGTCGTCGACATAATACCGTTAGGCAGTTGTTGTCAAACGGAATAATCTCAATAGATTATATAAAATCTAAAGAGAATATTGCGGATCCGTTAACAAAAGGTTTGACAAAAGAGCTAGTGTATAGTTCATCGAAGGGGATGGGATTAAAGCCTATTACATAAGAGTCGTCATAATGGTAACCCTACTTATATGACTGGAGATCCCAAGAACTAAGTTCAAAGGGACAACTAAGTTATGTATGGCTCGCCAGAAATCACCAAGGGATTAAATTTCCCTACCCATTCCTATGGGGAGAGTGATATCTGCAACATATGTTGTCTGCAGGGGTATAAGGATAAGCTTTGCTTTTAATGATTACTTATATCTTGATTAAGGCATACAATCAAGATGAGTATAAGGAGATACTCAAAATAAGAATCACCTATATGAGTGTTGAACTGGGGCCGGTTCTATGAGAATGAAAGAGGCTATATTCTCTAGAAACACTCATGAAAACCAGGAGCGTTCAAGGCCAAAATGAACACAACAGTGAGAACCACGATGTGTTAGAAGATATTTTGTGTGAAATCTATTGTCTTGGCTTACACAAACAGCTGAACAATTCAAGGCATCGCGTCCATTGGTTAGCCAGTAAGTCCGATAGGTTATCACTAGGGAAGGTTCAAGGCCGAAAACTACCTATCCTGATGCAAGATATTTTTCGACTTATACTCTTTCGTTAAGTCCATATTGTTGCATTTCCATTATCATCAAATTCCATTCATGTGGGGGATTGTTGGAAATGGTTATTACATTCTAGGTAAAACCAGAATTTTTTCCTAAGTTTGGTCTAATTTTTAGGTGGGCCCCGTGCATCGATTTACACGGGTCAAAGGTGTAACGCGTTCTATGCCGCGTTGTGATTCACGTGGTATATTTGGTTGTTCAAAACCATTACCGAGTGAATGGGAAATTGAAGCCAAAGTAAGCTCCATGGAAATGGAGTTTTGGTGGAAATTCCTTTAAGGTTGAATAAGGCTTGTCTCACATTGATTTGGTGGGAGGTTTTGAAAGGGTTTATAAGGCATGGGTTTGGTACTTGGGGTGTGCCCCAAGGGGTACCCAAGTGTTTTAGAGGGAGAGGTTATGGGCAAAATGGGCTAGACCCATTGGACCCAAAAATCACCACGCGCGCGCCGCCGCCGTCCGGTCGGGCGGGCTGGGCTTGGGCGCGGGTGTGAGGTTGTGTTGGGCTTGTTCGGCCCAGTACTAATCTTTTTGGGCCAAAAACATTTGAATTTAATTCAAATAAACTGGTTTGGATTTTTTGTTCATCCAAACAGGGCCCTTCCCGTTTTCAAACAGAATTAAACTGGTTTGGATTTAATGTTCATCCAAACAGAGCCCTTCCCGTTTTGTATTTGTTTGAATGGTTAATCCAACAGATTCAAATTTTTTTGAATTTAAACCCAACAGGTTTCATACCTGTTCAATTCAAATCCAAGAGCCACCTTTACATCTATAAATAGACTAGCCTCCCATTTGGATTTTCACTCCAATTTTCGTACTCCATCCTCTCTATAATTCTCTCTGCATCTTGCTGCATTTTTATTCTGAAAGAAAGAGTGTAAACACTTAGTGTGTTCGTAAGGCAAACAATTTGTAGTGCTGCTATTGTTTGTAAAAGATCATTTCATCGTGGGAGATAGACGTCCAAATTCTGAAAGCACCGTGGAGAGGACGAATCTGTCTTAAGGACACAGTATTAAACACTGGACTTGATCAGAAAAGTTATTCAAAGAAATTAACCAAGTAAGTTGTTTAATTTAATTCTGTTTTTAATTTGTTTATTTAATCAGATTTTAATTTTGTTTTTGTAACAAAATAAAATCTATTATTTATTTATTTATTTTTATTTCGAGTTTGATTTTTGTAATCAAACATATTCTCTCATTTTCTTTATTTCTTTAATTCTAATTGTTGTTTTGTACACAATAGAATTAATATCTTTTAAATACAGTGAAGATTGCCTAACAGGCCCAACATGTGCCACGTGTGTATAGATAGGGTGATGGGATGCCACAGCTGGAAGGGGAAAAACTGTCTTTTTGCCGTATAAATTTTCAGACATATATTCCTATGCAAACAAGGTAAAAAGATGAACTTTTTGACTTTTTATCTTTTTAGAGCATGCCAAACATGCACTTAATTTTTTAACTATTTTAGTTTGGCTAAAAAAATTATATTTGAAATGATAATTGATTTTTTTTTTATATTATATATAATTGATTTGATAATTATGGAAGAACTCTGAGGCTTAAGAGATGGTCTCAAACTCTGCCTTGACAATGGATTTAACAACGTTATTGTTGAGACTAATGCTCTTCTTGCTATCCAACTCATCTATGGTGTATCTAACACTGCAACAAAACTGACTTTTTACGGCACCACATCAACGACATATAATAAATGCACGCCGTAGTTTCTCACTTTTACGACTTGCTTTTTTTGTACATCGTAAATATTTTTCCAACTACGGCGTGTCTATTTTTTAGGCTATGAATGGTAATAATAATGATTTTTTTACGGCTTGCAATGCACGCCGTAAATAATAAAAGTTTCTACGACGTGCATATGGCGTGCCATTAATACATCAATTATAAACGACGCACATACGCCAGCCGTAAAAAGTATTACACTTTTCACGACGCACAAAAAGTCAACCGTTAAAAATATTAAACTTTTTACAACGCATAATCTAAGTTGTTAATAATAAGATAAAAAAAATAAGCGCGAAAATATAAATTCTCTTAAAAAAAAAAGTGGCAAAATGAATTCTCTTATATGCTTTTTCCCCCCAGAATAACTCTTTGGCTTCTAATTGGTTCTAATTTAGAAAGGGAACGTAGAGGGGGAAGGGTTTCAATCTCTATATAACCGAATCGATCTCTTTTGTGTATTTGAAATTAGAGTTATCCATATCTTCTTCATGGTGTTCTTCCTATAAGGAGTCCTTGAAAGCAACGATTGAGAGTGTATTTCATTGACTGGTAAGTTGGTCGTCTTTGTCTTCATCTTTATTTTCATCTTCATCTTCATCTTTGGTTTTGGTTTTTTTCCCCCCTCATATTTGTGTAGATTCATAGATTGCTTCTTCCTCTTCCTACCTTATTTTATATGAAAATTATTTAATTTTGATTTTTTCAGATATTTCCCAAATTTGTAATAAAGGATTTCGAATATGAGTTCCATTGTTTCGAATCTAATTCAAAACCATGAAGCAGATAAAAAAAAATTCGACTTGAAAGTTCTATCTATCTATCTATATATATCTCTCTCTCCACCATTTCACAAAGAAACAGAGTAAGTAGTATTTTCTTCGTAGTCTTTGCGAAGCTCTGAATCACTTGACCACAAAATCGAATGAAGACAGGTCTCCATTGGCCATCGAATCTGCAAGGCAAAACTCTAGATCTGAGTTGATCTGTTTTCGATCAGCCTCAGCATTCTGAATATTTGATCCATTGGATTGGAGACCATGTTAGTGGCTGCTTCCGCCATATACTTCTTGAATCTCCACGGCGATGTCTTCATCTGTCTCTGCTGCGACAACGTTGGGTCAGCTCCTCTCTTTCTTTATACATACATACATACATACATATATATATTTATATGTATATTTATTCAATTATAGGTTTATATGCTTGAAATGTATGAATTACATATGAAGAATAACTTGCATTGAGTATATATTTGACTTCCTTGATATGGATTGACATACATATTTATTAATAGAGATCCTTAGCATTGCTATCATTTAAGAAAAAAGTGTGGGTTTATAATGGGTAGCAGCTTCTGTTCCATCATTTATGTATGTTTAGCTTTGACTATTTCGGGAAAAAGGACATGTGGTTTATTAAACCCTAGATTGTTGTGTTGTTGCTCCAAAGAAACTTAATCAGAGACTTTTACTATTTGTGGAAGGCATGCTTTTAGTTGGTTTACAATTGTCAAGTTACTACTTTAGAGAAACTTATTCCCCCTCCCCCCTCCGGCACCTGCAGAAGGTGTGCTTTGATTTTGTTTTCAAGCATCAAGTTGTTCTTTATGTTTATAAAACATTAGATTAGAATTGTATCTTGTGTTTCATTGTGTCCATAAATGTCAATGGTCATTTTCCTTATGATATTTTGAACTTAATTTCATTAATTCTATTGTCTTGATACTATAATAGCTGTGTGTTATATGACAAAGAATTTCACTTTATGGCTTAATTTTGTGTAATTTTTATTTTGATTTTTTGTTTATTGACTTCAATAATTTGTCGAGGAGAAATATGGTGGATGCCTTTAGTTGAGCTGCTCATATTGTGATATTTTACATCACTATGGTGGTGGTTGGTGAGAAGTCAAACACATCAAGTGATGTTTGGCTTTTTGGTTTTTATGTCTACATTCAATTTTTGGCCTTCTTATTGCTTGCTAAGAGTGTGTCTCTTTTCATTGAATACAAAATTTTAACAGGTTCCACATTGGTGTGCTTTCAACTAATAATATCTCCTTTAACAGTGCCATTTGTATGACCCCATGATGTTCTTCCCATTGAAGATTAGGTTGTTTGTAGAAGGGGACAAATATGTAATTAAGTCATTGCCTGAAGTTGGATTACATAGTTTACTATTTGGTCCCAATGTTCCAATTTCTTTTAATTGTTTCCAGGTTGGTTCTCAGTAAATTTAATAGAAGATGTTTATGGTTTCACAACTGCATACATTGGTCCCACAATTTTAACTTGGTGCACTTCTCCATAGGGTTATGTTAGATGGGTTCGGCCTTTCATTATACACATACTGGAGAAAATTTGCTATCATTTTTGGATTGTTCTTTTCTGTTCTTCCTTCTTTTTCTTTTTTTTTTCTTTCTTTCCTCTTTTGCATAGTAACTCAAGGAATTTTGCTGCTTAGGTACTTCAATCTTTCAAGGACCAAATGTATTTTCCTTAGCTATGGTTCGTTAGTTTGTTCCACTCTTTTGACTTACCCTTCTTTAATTGAAGCAGATTTATTGTTATTTATGGATCAAGTTGGGATAATACTTTATATTTTTTTTTCTTTAGCAGACGGTATAAAGAGAAAAAGGAAGAAGTGGCAGAGATGGAGGTTGATCCTAAACGAGATCAGCGGATGGTTTTTGCTTATGAACTTTTTATTGCTGTATCAATTACATTTTATGTCTTGGGAAAACTTAAATAAAATCCAAAATTTGGGAATTTTTTAATTGTATTTTTATAAAAGAAATAGGAACTTGCACATATTTTATTTAAAAAAGTTCAAAGGGTGCTAAATGAAATTGAATTACATAGTCTTTACTGTGTTTGAACTTTGAAGATCTATTATTTTATTTTATACAGGTAAATGAAGCTGGCCAAAATGAATCAACTTTCACATTGATTTTAATTTCTATTATCTTTAGCATACGATTTATAAGATTTTGGCAGGCAATCAAAGCCATCTATTGGAGACCCACTTACTCTCTGCATGCTTGCCTTGCAGCTGCCCCCAGAAGTTTCGTGCTTCTTGGGCTACTCACTGTGGGGCTATAATGTAATATGTGATGGTATATTATGTTTGATGGTGAACTAATCATTTGTGTTGAGTATTTCTAATATCATTGAATTACAGTTCCAAGTCGGAGATGTACACCTTATAATGGACCACAATTCAAGTCATTCCAAGAGAGTTGGGTAAGTTCAATTTTTCCTTCCATAGCCAAAAAATTATCTTAATTTAATATTTTATTATGCTATAACTATTTTAATTCTATCATGGGTGGAGGTTTGTCAACTCGTAATGAGGTCAAAGATAGAAGTCTACACTTCTTTTAACAACTAAGGCTGTAATCAACAAGTGAAGATGACAAAGCAAAAGGCACACTAATCATATTGAAAAAGTCTACATGCTAAATTGACAAGTAATTATGGGCTAACAAAATTGCAGTAAGGCCAAGTCCAATGCTTTGTAAGATAGATGATGACCCCATGCCCTTCTCTTTCATCCTCCTCTCCCACATAATGTAAACTCGCCAAGTTTTTTTTGGTTTTGGGGATGGGCTTCATGAAATTGCATTGGTTAAAATTTGGTTTTGGTAATGGAGAAATGTTTTAAACATTGTATAGCTATTAATGGATTTGTACTATTCTAGTGATTTTAAAATATTAAGGGTGAATATTGTAGAAAAAAACTGAAGGACATTTTTTTTGTGTAGTGAAGGATGGTATTTGCTTTGATGTCTCATATTTCATTTGTTAGTGGAAGTTGTTTACTTTCCCTAGTGCTTCCACGCATTAATAGATATTTGGTCAATAGCAATTAGAGAGTGTTTGATTGTACGATTCGAGTTCATTAAATTATATACTGCTGGTATATTTTATAAGTCATAATGGTCCATTCCATTTATTGCTTGTTGTATCCCCTGCAAGTTAGTGGGTTTGATGGTGTGGTTAATAATATATTCCTCACCCACCCCCAAAAAAGGAAAAAAATATGTTTAGATTGGGCAGTAAATTTTTTTAATCTTATTATTGTATTCACTTTCTCATCTAAACAATGTTCATTTCCCTTCTTAGTACCATCAAGATACTAATGCAACTTCTTTGCAGTTATATTAATTTTTTTGATGCAATGTCAGTCCCTATGGCAATAGCATTCTCTGGCCAGCCTCTTCTTGGTCAGCCAGTAATGGTTAAACCATAAAAAGCTGAAAAAAATATGGTTTAGTCTACTACAGCCACAGCTGGGGCTGTAGGTGGGCTCATAGGCCCCTATTTGGCGGGAGTTAGAAGAGTATGTTCCTTTCTATTGAGGTAAGAATCATCTTCTATTCCTTTCTTATGCTTTTTCTTATACATGGCTGGGTTGCTGCAACATTGTGTCCTTGTTGCCCAGGTGAAGAAACCACACTGGTTGTCTTACCCATGTGCTGCCACTATCCATGTGACATGACCATAAAGAAAGGATTGGTTTTCCCTCAGCTGATGATTTTTCTTTAGTTTTTCTTGTATGAGTGTCTAAGTTGATTGGTTTAGTTTTTGGGTTGAAAATTTAGCCATAAATCTGGATGCTTTTAACATAATGCATCTGACCTTACTAAATGATAAAAGTGCCCTCTCTTTTTTTTTTTTTTTTTTTTTTTTTTTTTTTTTTTTTTTTCTGAATCCTAGATTAGGAACAAAAAGCGGGCCTTGGAAATTGGTTTGGTCGGAGATAGAGCAGGAAAATGCTTGAATTCGTGCATAAGTTTCGAGTTCCATATTTTCCCCCTCTGTGCATAATGATGAATTCAAACATAATTTCATGATGGGGTAACTGTTTATGCTATGGAGATTCATAGGTACATAAAAGAAAATTATCTTATTTTGAATGTTATATTTTGAAATAAAATATGGCTTGATTCCATTAGTTCTAAAATTTCATGTTTATGTGCACTGGCAGAGCATATTTTGCAAGGCTCTTGGAAATTTGATGTTGTTAGTTAGTGTCACGACCCAAACCCGGCCCTATGGGTTTAGCACCGTAACTGGCCAGTAATCCGAGATTACCGAAGGCCTACAGAACAGTAATACAGTCAATCAGAGTACAGGGCCTGGCGGAAGCCAAAACAGTAAGTAACTAGTGTCCACTGAGCTGTGAAAATCTGTATGTCAAAAACATTTTATGCATTCATACAGTCCAAAACAGTACACTCTATACAATCATTTACAGACATACAATACGGGGACTCAATCCCTCGATAACAGTACAGTCAAACAGTCTATACAAAAGGTACAATACAGTAGGGAGACAGGTGGGGGAAACAAAAACACCCCAAGCCATGGCATGGCGTCTCGGAACCTCGCGGTGAGGCACATAGGCTGGCTTGACAAAACTGGGGACCCATCCCACGCTCCTAGCTTCGGTCTGGTGGCTGAGCACCTACATATATATATAAACAGTGAGCTAAAGCCCAGTGAATAACATAACGTGTAAAGAGGTTATGAATGAATGTCCCTTCACAGTAATGAAATCAATTCATTATACAGTATTTCAATCTTTCAGTATTTCAGTCAATCAATATTTCAATCAATCAGTCATATGTGGTACATCCATTAGCCTATAAACAGTAGGTCCCAAAAGGACCGGGCCTTAACAGACCCAACAGTAATGATGGCCATCAATCAGTATGGTTCCACAAGGAAACCGACAGAGCTCTGTAACAGTCAATAACGGTGGGTGCTAAGGATGCCACAATACAGTTCGAAATACAGGACATACATTCATTCAATAAACAATATCAGTTCAATAAACAGTTCAGTTCAGTAATCAAAATATAACCATTTTGAACATATCTTTACACAATCTGTTACTCACAGTGATTGGGCTATCAGTAGCTAGAGCGCGTCCCCGAGAGTCAACCCTAAACAGTCAATCAAATAGAACACACACTAAGTTTACAGTTGGAAAGGATGTTAATTAAATCCCTAAATTTCCTCGGTGTGGTTCTATGTCTAAATCCTCATTAAGATGCCTTAAACTAGGCCTAAGAATGCCTAGGATGCGATGAGGATGCAAAAATGCCCTAAGGAAGCAATTCCAGAATTTTCAGTGAACAGGGCCTCCGCTCGAGCGCAGGTTTCCCCGCTCGAGCGGACAAGCACACAAAGGCCCACGCTCGAGCGTACATTCCGCCGCTCGAGCGGACTGATGAAAGGTGCAAAAAAATGCTGGATGCGCGATTTTCCCGCTCGAGCGTTAAAATCCCCGCTCGAGCGGACTGTAAAATAATGCAAGAAAATACTGGGAGCATGAATTCCCCGCTCGAGCGGCACTTCCCCCGCTCGAGCGGACGTCCAAATTCTGGGAAAATCCAGATTCGACCTCTGAGTTTCAAACCAAGTTTTGATGCTCCAACTTCGATCATCTTGGGCCCATTTTCTGGAAAAACTCTTTCAAACACATAGAATAACAAGTTTTAAAGCTCAATTTAAGAAATCAAGGCCCAAGGGTGTTTAACTCAAACTCAATTTCAAGAACACTTTCAAAACATGACATGCATGATCTTTAAACCAATTTCAAGCTTTAAATCTTGCTCCAAAGAGCTCCATAGTTGGCAAATGAAATGAAATCATGGACTTAATATGAATATGAGCTTGCATGCACCAATTGACCATGAATTCAACCTCAAGAACCAACAATTCCAACATGCATGCAACAATTCTAACATAATCCAACCTCTAAGCACTCTAACTCAACAATTGACATGAATGATGCAAAATGAGGCTCAAGACAACAAGAAGACAATGAATTTCCTTACCTAGAGTGTTGGTTTCAAGTCTAGCAAGCTTAATTTAGCCAATTTCCTACAAGTTCTTCAAGTCCTTCTAACAATTCTTCAAGCAAATTCAACAAATGAGCTAAAATCCCTCTCTTAACTCTCACTCTCTCTTCTTGGTCGGCTAGGAGCTCAAATGAGCTGATGAAATGTTTTGATTGAGTTGTATAAGGCTCAAAGGTGAATAATAAACAATGGCTCCACTCAATGGCATTTTCGTGATTAAGTCAAACTTGGCAATTAATCAATATTTACTCTACTTTAATCATTCCTAATCAATTTTCAGATAAAAAATATCATAAAATCACAAATATTTTACTGATCATGAAACACTAAACGGTTCCTAAATCGGCCGCCGATAAGGCCTTCAATTAGCAGTTTAAACATAAACTACAAACAGGTAAAATCATACAATCAACAGATAGAATATGCAATTCAATAGGCAGTCTTATTCAGTTTCGGTTTCGATTCCAATCAGTCTGTCCAGTACTTTAATCAGTTCAATTATCAGTCATTAGCGGTTCAGTTTAGCATTAATCAGTATATAATTCAGTGGTCATCCGGTAATCAGTACGAGGGTTGTTACAGTTAGAATGTATATTCCAATAATGTGGTCATACATTACAACACAAGTTCATCATAGAACTTTGGCAACATCACTCTCCTCAAAACAATTTTTGCATCCCAGAGACTGAGTGTTAAAGACCTTGTTGTTCTTTAAGGTAGAATTAAATTTTCAAAATTGACATTGAAAATATTTGAGAAAAACTCTGTTCTTACATAATGTTTATACACAAATGAAGACCAAAATAATACAATAGTGTATTTTTGGAAAATTTTAAACCACGTTGATGGAATTTTTGTTTTGAAGTGATACAATCAAAAGATCTATGATATCATTGTGTATTAATTTTCTGTATGAAAATTTTATTGAGTAATGCTAGAATGATCAATTTTGTATATAAATTTACTTGACATTTGATGAAAAAAAAGTATCGTTATACAAATAAAAACTATATAGAAAATCAACACACATGTAATAAGGTGGCAACTATTCAACTTATCATTACAACAAAAGACTATTGAATTTTTAAGATTTCCAAAGAAACGTCATTGAGGTTGTAAATTCTGTACAAAATTTATGTCAAAACATCAAGATTTAGCTTGAAGTGTTTCTTTTTGTTGACAGGGGCACACACCATAGGGATTTCTCACTGCACAAGCTTTACCATAGGGATTTCCTTTGTCATGTAGATAAGAAATGTAACAAGGTTAGTTGCTCCAGCTATTGCCACGGGTTTAGGTGCCTTAACACATATATTGGACAGCCTTGTCCTTGTGATAGGAGCAAGTGGATTTGCTACAGCTGCAGTTGCGACTGCAACTGCAATTGCAACTGCAACTGTTATAGGAACTGTTGTCGGTAGTTTAAGATAATTTTTTAATAGTTATCGATATGTTTAGAAAGTTATATATGCATAGTTTTGGATGGTTTAAATTTTTTGTACAGTTTATAACTTAAGGATATAGTTTTTGAATGTTTGGAATGTATAGACAATTGTTAAATGTTTATAATTTATGGATATAGTTTCTTTTTGATGTCTCAAACAATATTTTGTTAGTTGATTGATGTTTTGTGATACTTGTTTGTAATATTTGTTAGATTGTACAAAATTGGTCAAATAGAACCTATTGAATTTTTTTAAAAAAAAAAAAACTACATATTCTACGGCTGACCTAATAAGTCGTATTATATATTTTACGACGCATAATCAGGGTCGTTATTTATCTCACCAATTAACGAGGTGCAAAAGTAGTTGAAGAAAAAGTAACAATGACGCATAAAATTTGTTGTTAAATAGTTTTTAACGGTGTACTATAGCATGTCGTAGAAAAAATAATGACGACGCATAAAATCTGCTGTTAAATAGTTTTTAACGGCGTACGAAGTATGTCGTTGAAAGTGAATGACTTTCCATGACTGATCATAATATGACGCGCGCTGAAATACATGCTGTAAAAACCTTTTTTTGTTATAGTGTAATCACAATTATCAACTTAGGAACCTTATATATGATTGCAGGTACTTATTGGATAAACTAGGTCAACTTGGGAACCTTATATATGATTGCAGGTACCTATTGGATGAACTAGAAGTGCACTCATTAACCATATATTTGGAGAAGCGGTTTTGATATATCCCCCGAAATCAGGGCCCGAATCCCCGAAATTCCATAACAAGTTTAAAAAAAAAAAAAAAAAAAACAGAAAAAAAAAAAAAAAACAGTTGCTAAAAATAAAAATTAGAGAAATTAGGAGGAGTATTTTTAGGGAAATTTTTCATTTTCCTTTGGAGAAGCTAGCTAATGGATGCGCTGACTCTCTTGCGGATTTTAGACTACAATCATCGAATTGATTGCACATTTTACACCAATCTCCTCATTGTACTGCAACCCAACTATATGATGATGCTAGAGGGATAACTATCCCAGAACTATGTATACTATTATTTAAGTTTTAACGTAAATTCATTTTTTACCAAAAAAATAAAAGGAGAGAGAAAAAAATGAAATTATTATAATTTAAATATGATATTTTATTTTATTGACTATTTTAACCTATTTTATTTTTGTTGAATATTTTAGCCCAAAAATAGCCTCCCAACCCAAGTTTCAAAACACTCCCATAAAAAAATTTGTATGTTTTACATTTTTATTAATAAATAAGAGGTACTCAAACTATTAAATTTATATGTATTACCCTCGTTTTCAAATTATCTGTTTGGAACAAAAAAATTCAAATTTAAAAATAATATATTCTTATGTCAAAAAATTTAATTTTTTCACTAATTAAAAGTACTTCAAGAGATCCTTTAATTAGTAAAAAAAAATTTATAAATTTTGATATGATGACACATTATTTTTAAGTTCTTATTTTTCTTACTGAATAAATAGTTTGAAATGGAGGCAGTATATATATCATAATATAAAATGTAAAAAATATTTTTATCAAACAATATTCGAGTGATTCAAACAAAATTGAGATTTATCTTATTCGTGAATGAGCTTTAAAAATAAGTATAAATCCAATTATAAGAAAAAATTAGTTTAAGTATTATTATGATATATTTTAGGTTCAACCCAAACCACCTGTCCCGACAAACCCTAGTAAATACCAACAATCTCCTAAATATGCACCAATTATCTTAGTATAAGATATTTGTGTAATATCACATAACCTTGATTGAGAAGCATTGAAAATATTAATTTTAAGTACATAAACACCAAATGAGATATGATCTTCTGATATTTAGTAGGATTCATTAAATATTTATAAATTTCATTTTATATAAAAAAAATTATGTATAATTCTATAATCAAATTTTATATATGGAGATCAACTCAGACGTCATTGTAGTTAAAATTTTATGAAAAAATTATCCTTCAGTAATATTTTATCAAAATAATTATAAAAATATAAAAAATATAATATTCTAATTATTATTTTCTCAGATTTTATTGTATAATTTCAAAGTGTTGTTGTGATAAGGTGGTGCAGCATTGGGAAAGATAGTTTGCAGGTTGCAAACTTTCAGGTGGCTTGTTTTTATTATTGCAACTTTCTAAAAAAAATCTATCCATGTGTCCAAAATAAAAAACGTTATAGGTTTCAAATTTTTTACTAAATATATGACTAAATGTTTGATACGAGTATGAATTTTACACTTTTGTGAACTCTAAACATTTAATTATTTATTTAATAGAAAATTTAATATTTCTAACATTACTTGTCGAAAATTGCGCATTATTATTATTATTTTTTGTGTAGGGATCACCGAATCCCTGAAATTGATATCTTGCAGGTCTATAAGCAATTGAGAGCATTTCCAACGGTGAACTAAACCTGGCATCAGATTTAAATTTTGGTGAAAAAGTCACTTTTTAGAGGTTTAATGGTTTCATCAAATTGGTATCAAAATGAGAATTTATCAAAAAATTCATCAAAGTGAGAACAGGGTACAGATTTCACTACTTTACTGTGCGTGACCGTTGGAGGAGACTAACAGGTCAACCAGCCGGTTGACCAACCGGTTGACCGGTTCCCTTTCAAATAGGTAGGTTCAAACCGCTCAACAAGGTTCAAACAGGTAAAATAAATAAATAAATAAATAAAAATAAAATTTTGCCTTACCGGTCGACCCTCCCCTTTTGATGCATGGTTAGAGGAAGAAATATCAGATTGAGAAAATTAGTTTTTTTTTACTTAAATTTGATAAAAAATTTAATTCACCGTTGGAGATGGTCTGAGAACTTACAATTTGATTCTAAGTTTGAATCTTTAATTATTTATTAGATATTTTATTAAATTTACATAAAAATTTAAATAAAAATTTGATTTGATAGGATATATTTTAATCTTTTGATCAAATTTAGTTGGTTAATCAGTCAGTCGTCTGACCAATCGTCTGTCTAAAACAAATATAAATATGTTGAAGGAAAAACTGAAAACTGAAAAGTGTTTTAAAATCAATTTTTACAAAATTAGTTTGAATTATTTGTGGATGTAGTTTGTCTAGTTGGGCTTGCACGGTCTACTATGATTTTCTGTTTTGATGTAAAAACTCTACATATTGTAATCTCTTATGTAAAAATTATTCATTAAAAAATTTAAATATATGTGATAATCGTAAAATACTGTATTATTATATCAAATTATTTTTAAGAATATAAATAGTTTATTTTAAAATCATACTTGTCACATATTAAAAAAATTAATGAAGCTATGTGACTACAGTTAATTTGATTTTTTTTTATAAATAATTTACACATTGAAAGTTATAAAATGAACAGCTTAAATTACAAGATCTCCAGAGTCTACCTTGACGAGAATATAGTTCTCTCTAGTTATAGAGAAATCACTTTCTAATTTTGTGTTTAGATTATGAATTTTGATAGAAATTTTAAAAAGAAAAAAAGAAAAGAAAGGGAATAGAGAAAAAAGAAAAGAAAAAAAAGGAATAAAGAAATTAACTTATCTTTCATTCATTTTTCACTTATATTCCAAATCTCTAGCCAATTGCATGATTCAAACATAACTTACAAAAACTTTGTGATGCGACTTAATATGGGTGTGTTTGGTAACGTTTACGTTTTCAGTTTATATTTACAAAAATTTTATGAATTGGTTTTTGTTTATTTTTTGTTTATTTTTAGAAAAACATAAACTACAAACACGTTTGGTAATTAACAAAATGTTTAAAAAATTTTAAAAATATAAAAAAGAGTGAGAAATGGCAAGTGGTGACAAGTAGCGACAGAAGACGGTGGTGGAAAGTGGTGACGGTGGGTGGTGGGTAGCTGGTGGTGGTAGGTTGTGGCGGGTGGGTGGGTGGGTGACGATGGCGGGTGGTAGTGAGTGGGTGGTGATGGCGGGTGGTGGGTGGTAGTGGCAGGTGGGTGGCGAATGGCGGGTGGTGGCGGGTAGGTGGTGGGTGGTTGGGTGACGGTAGCGCGTGGTGAGTGGTAGTGAGTGGGTGGTGGTAGTGGTGGTAATGGTGGTAGTGGTGGTGGTGGTGGTAGCGGCGGGTGGTGAGTGGTGGTGGCAGGTGGGTGACGGATGGCGAGTGGTAGTGGGTGGTGGCGGCGGGCAGGTGGTAGTGGTGGTGGTGGTGGTGGGTGGGTGGTGGTGGTGGTGGTGGTGGTGGTGGCGGTGGCGGTAGAAGGTGGATGACAGATAGCTGGTGGTGGGTGGTAGCGGTGGGTGGGTGGGTGACGGTGGCAGGTGGTGGGTGGTAGCAAGTGGGTGGTGGTGGCAGGTGGGTGGCGGATGGCAGGTGGTGGTGGCGGGTGGCGGGTGGTGGCGAGTGGGTGGTGGCTGGTGGTGGTGGTGGCTGGTGGTGGCGGGTTGTAGGTGGTGGTTGCAGGTGGGTGGTGGTGGGAGGTGGGTGGCAGGTGGTGGTGGGAGGTGGGTGGTGGTGGCTGGTTGTGGGTGGTGGTTGCAGGTGGGTGGTGGTGGGAGGTGGGTGGTGGTGGCGGAAGACAGCAGTGGAAAATGGTGGCAGGTGGTGGCTAATGTTGGGTGGTAAAAAAAAAAAAAAACTAAAAACTCAAAATGGAAACACATTTTTTGTGTTTTCATTTTTTGGCCAAATTTATAAACTGAGACCACTGATTTATAAATCAAAAATTTTACCAAACAAGTTTTTATTTGAGTTTTTAAAATTTTTGTAAATATAAACAGAAAACTGAAAACGTAAGTGTTACCAAACGGACCCCCCCCCAAAAAAAAGAGTTATTTGAACCAAGAGTATGTTTGTTTGGAACCAAAAAAAAAGTTATTTGAACCAAGAGTATGTTTGTTTGGAAGGATTGAGCTATGGGATATGATTCATATCTGGTGGATGGAATAATTCGTTGTTTGATTCAAAAATTTTGTACCGAACTATTAATCCCAAATATATTGGATTGTTCCATCCCATGAGGAGGGTGAGATACAAATCTTAAGATAACTCATCCCATGAGATTAAATAGTAAAATTACATTTTTGACCCTCTATTATTTAATATCTTTTAAAAATAAAATTTATTTATTAAATTATTTATACTTAGTAAAGTATAAAAAAATATTTATTAAGTTATTTATTAAATAATTATTTATTTTAATAATCATATGGTATTAATTATACTCAGTAAAGTAAAATAAAATTTAAAAATCTCAACTACAAATTAAAATAAATTAATGAAATTTTTATTAATATTATATTTATTTAATTTTTTTAAAATTCTAGTAAAAATATTAAATAAAATTTATACTTAGATTTAATATTCCTATTATTTAGTAAACAATTTAAAAGAGCAAAGCATTTACCATTCTTTATAATATTCCAAACAAACATAAGATTCAAAAAATAGTTCAACATCTAATCTCATGACTAAACAAATATAAGATACAAATTTAATTCAATTAAATAATACAAAAACAATATATCTCCGAACTAATTGTACAAGAAACAATAATCCCTTCTTATCTAGTTGATCCATACAAATCCACCCTAAGAAGTTAAGCTGTCATGAAATGCCAGCTCATAAACTTCAATCTAGGTTGGCAGTTGGCCGGCCCAACCCCCATGCTGTTGAGGCCGTTGTCAATGGTCCAGCAAAAAAACAAAAATATTTAATTCAAAGATCCAGATTTAAAAATTATAAAAATTTCTAATCCAAAATCCTCAAATAGTGATCATTACAATTTTTTCTAAATTTAACTAAAATAAAAGTGTTTGGTTGAAAAATCCGATTTAATAATTTCTTTGTTAAAAGATTTAGACGTATTTATTATGTTTGCCATACCTACCGCGAAGGAAACAAATGCAAAGACTTGCTTGCCAACGAAGGATTCAGTTACGAGAGCCTACTTGTTTTTTCTTTTATTCCTAACTATATTTCCCTTCAAGTTTTTGAATTTGTTACTTGAATTTGTTAGAGGTACTTTTTACCCTAGAAATGTAACTACTTAACTATTATTAATCTAATTTCCATCTTTATTACCAAAAAAAGAAAAGAAAAGAAAAGAAAAGGCTATGCGCAATGATCAAAATGAATAATGTTATATGTATTAATTAATGTATATATCAGTGTAAGATGATGTGGTATCATTCGTATGGTTTTGGGTATTTGTAACTTATATTATAAATATAATCAATAATTATATAATAATAATAATTGATAAACTAGTGTGTATATTAATTAGTGCAAGTAGTATTACCAGACCAAAATACATACGGATATCTACCAACCGTAATCGCATGTTGCTTACTCTCTCTCATATCTCTCTCTTTGTCGAAATCAAACACACACGTGACTACATTTTTCTCTCTCTGTCAGTCTACATGCTGTTGGCATTGTACGATCTTTCAAGCTCTCAACAATGAGTCCGGATCCTCTGCCGTGGTTTCCTGCGGTGCCTCCTGCCATGCTCCAAAACGACGCCGTTTTGGAGCTTTTTTTTTTTTTTCCTCTTCCCTGTGTTCCTTCTTCTTCTTCTCTCTCTAACCTCTCTATCAGTTTTTTGACCTGAACCAATATCCAAAACTAGATTCAGTTTGTTTTCGTGTTCTACTCATCTGGTTTTGGTTGCAATTTGCTTTTTGAAAACAGAAAATTAGATTCACCATCGATTCTCAGTTTGTTACTATTTTTATTTTTATTTTTATTTTTTCCGACTGGGTTTGTTGCAATTTACATTGAGTGTTTGGGAATCAGGAAAATAGGGATTGGAAGGAAAATGGAATCGTTTGCGAAATCAATTGAAGAGGTGGTGGAAGAGATCATGAGAACTCACAGATCTCTTCCGGCGAGACCCGGAATCGACGAGGTGGAGGCTGCGAAGACATTGATCCTAAACGTCGACAAGGAAGAGCAAGCGAGAATCGAGGCCATTGCGAGGAAAATGAAGAGCCTTGAAGTGCCTGAAAAGCTATTCAGAGTGTTGCAAGAGATGCAAAAGAATTTGGTTCATTTTCAAAGCAAAGAAAGGGGACAGCTACGTTCTATTCAGATGGAATTGCGGGTAGCATTCGATCTGGGGATGCGTTAGCTCCGCAGATTGGATTCATCACTGAAAATTCCAAGCACTTCAGTTGGATTTTGGGTGAATCAAACACTTCAGTTGGATTTTGGGAATCAAACCTTTGCAGGAGGCTTTCCACATGTTAGTTTGCATGTTTGTTTAGGGAAGAAGAGCTGATTATGCTCTTGGAATTGAAGGAAATGAGCCTTAGAATGAAGAGAAAGAAAGAAAGAGAGAAAGAGGGAGAGAGAGATGTCTTCAACTAGCATTTTATATATATGCATGCAAGCCTTCCTTGTGCATGCAAGCATTCGGTAGAAGAAAAAAGAAAAAAAAAAAAGAGAGGAGGGAAATCTCTTAAGCAACCAAGTTTAGTAGTAGGAGAGGAAGAAGAGTAGGAGGTTAAGGAAATCAAAATTCTCAACTATTTTGTCATCCTACTACTAAGTAAGAAACCTTCCCAACCCTCTCATTTTTTTTTTTATTGTTAAAATCTTTAGATTTTTGACTAATTTATAGATAGAAATTTATATATATATGTATGTAAATTTTGTGATGTGTATATCAAATATTTGAAGAAACTGAAGTCATAAAAAAATCGTGGTATTATTGCAAAAATAGGCTTGCATGTGTATTTCATACCATTATAGAGTTAATTGAAAATTTTATTTGGTCCTTGAATCTGCCAGACAATTTGTACGAATTTTTAGACAATTTTATACTAAAAATTTGAAGAAGATTTCTTCTACAATTTTGTAGCGCCCTACTCTCGGGTCATTAAAGACACTAAAATAGCCTCAAAAAAATACAAGTTTTGCTCCCAAAAATAATAATTACAAAATCGTCTCCAAATGGTACAATATCCTCCAAATATTCTAATTACCTCCAAAATAAACAATATTACGACTATCTCCAAATTTAATAATTACAGTGGCGGGTACCAAATCTCTGTATTAATAAATCTTTTTAATCTCAATTTTGAGTTACGCTAAAATCTGTTCCACACCTGAAAAATAAATTAATTCGGGAAGTATACAATACGACAGGAATATAAGGCTCGGATACAGAATAATTTATCAGGAATCTAACAATTTATGACATCAAATCAACGATACGATAATAAAACAATTTACCAAATTGCACAACAAATCAACCATAATTTATCTAGGACCAAATACCCGGTTCTACTCAGTACATGACCAGTGAATAAATTCATTTATTCACCCACCTCACCCAAGCTCCACGCTTATCCGGGCATATTGGTGTAAACAATTAATAAGATTCACTTGATCCATGTACGGAGTATTTCCATGTCATTCAGTCAGACAAAGCACCACTTCAATACTGAAATATTTGTAGAGAATTTTACCAAATGATCAGAATATCAATGATTCGACAACAAATGATTTTACCACAATAATCAAGTAGATTACAAATTGAGGATAATTTAAAATAAGAGAACTCTTTGCAAAGAGATTTAAATAGAGCATATTGTATACAACCTGAATTTACCTCAAAATAATTAATTTCATCACCAAAAATCTGAAATTGCTCCATGGATCTCCAAAAATAACTTTGATCAAACTTCTAAAACATAAAGTATGTATAATTTAATAAAATCTACAACTTTCAAAAAAATACTCATTTTTACTCTAAACACTCCCATATTTAAACTTAATATTTCTACTCTATATAATTTATGAGAAGGAAAGAGTCGAATGAAGATTATGAATGAAGAATGAGGAAATGTGAAGAGCTCCCTCACTCTACCCGTTTATATAGGAATCAAGGGGAGAAAAAAAAATATTAAAACAATTAAAAGTAGATGAAATGATGGAATGATAGAAGATTAAAAAAATCAAAAGAAATGAAAAGGTGAAAGGATTGAAGGGTGGGTTTGGGGGTACTGTGGGTTAACAGCCCACGGTTTTGTTTGTTTTTTTTTTTTTTGCTTCTCCATGTGATAGGAAAAGGATAGGGAAAAGTTTATGTATTATTATATCAGAATAAACAACAATATCATAGATATAAAAGAGATAAGATAAATATAAATAAATAATTTAAAATTAATTTTTTATCTAAAAATCTAACCACTAAATTATCATAATAAACCACCAATACCACTCACTAAATACTAATACTTCAAAAATACGGGGTGTCACAAGTGACTCTTCAATTTGTGTTAATTGACATAAATCTAACATAGCTTAAAAACAAAGTTAAATTTACAAAATATTAAAAAATACCCTTACATTTTACGGTCAACTTAAATTTATCATAATCTATCAATTGGCAAACTAAATTTTAGTAATACGAAAACATTTTTCCTAATGTAGTTACTGAAATAAACATAAAAATTTAAATATTTCATTTCAATTTTTTTGCTACAACACCTTAAAAATAAAGAGAGATAGAAGATGAGTAGGAGAGAGAAAGAGAGACAAAAAAAGATAAGATTGTTATATCACTTGACAAATTGTGATGCGATGAATTATAATTATAAATTTCGTTAATAATGTAATTATACTTATACTTGTACTTATACTTGATCGAAAGTATAATTTTTGTAATTTTAGAAAATTCATTTGTTTTAATTTTACCAATTGAATTATTATATATCTATTTGTTATATAATACTTAGGACAAAACATTAATAGCAACAAAAAATAAAATAAAATAAAAATTGTGTAACTCTACCATGCTTGGGATGTTAGCTTTTTTATTAAAAATCAAGAAACTAAAGAGTTCTAAAATATGTTTGGCATGTACTAAAAAAAAAAGTTTAAAAATCTTTGTACCAATTTGAAAATAGTAAACAATTCTTGTGAGTGAGTGTATAGGTGTTAACACCTTTGGAAAGATAAAACCTAAAATTTAAGTAACAAACAAAAATATTTGTATTTTTTCATTAAATTAAAAAATTCATTCCTAAATATATTAACTTTTTTTTCTCTCTTAAAAAATCTAAAAAGTCATTTAAAAAGTTAATTCCAAACACTTTGTTTGTTAAAAAAAAAGTTAAAACTTATTTAATATTATTTTTAGTTAATTTAAAAAAAAATATGCTAGTAAATATAAAAAGTATAAGAGACTTAAAAAGTAAAATGGGAATAATATATTTTTCTTTTTAAAGGCTAACCTTTCTGTGATCAAAAGGCTACCAAAATAAAAAAACAAAAACTTCAACAGCAATGGTTGAGGGCCACAATTTTTATGGTTCAAATGGTTCAAAATTACTAAAACGTGACCCACAAAAATTGTGGCCCTCAAATATTTTTCAAACTTCAAATGCCGTCTGGTGGGTGAGTGATAGTGATCGAAAAATTACTCTTGGGCCAACTTCAAATAGGCCTCTGTAACATATAACAACCATAAAAAATTGGATTAAAATCTGTAATATGGTCCCAATAACAGAACTTGCATATGGGCTTCAGGAGCCAATCTCTTCTCTCTCTCTCTACTTATTTAAAGCAAAAAATAACCTTAATTATGCAAGTCACATGGTGTGTTGTTATTTCCAATACTAAAATATATTTATTTTATATATTAAACAAAAATGCTAGAGAACTCAAAATTTTACTGAATGTCTTACATAGATGTGGGACTTACATGCCTCACATTCATGTGAGACATTTGGTAAAAATATCAATTTTTTGAGATTTTTAACATTACTATAAATGCTTTGCAACTTTGGTGAATTACCTTTACCACATTTACTTTATAATTTAGGAGTTGTTTGGGATGATTTATAGAAGTGCACTTTTTGACTTTTCGGCTAAAAAAATAGAGAGAAAAAAAAGATGTATGTTTGTGATAACTTTTTGACTTTTTACGAAAAAATGTGTAATAAATATTGTATCAAATATCAAAATTATTCTGTACCCTTCTTGACACATACTATGTGCATTTAGTGCATTTCAAATTTTTGTTGACTTTCGGAATTCGTGGCTTACAATTGGCCACGTCAGTGCATTTGATAAAATGTGTAAAGAAGATAAGTACACATGACAGCACTGACATGCACTTTTGGCTGTTGAATTCAAAAGGGCAAATTCGTAATTTTGCCCTCTGTTTATTCAGCATTTATTTGCCGCCCAAACATGTGAATAGTGTTAATTTTTTTTATTTTTTCAGTAATTTTTTAACTTTTTAACTTTTTTAAGGGATTTCAAGCATCCACTTAGAGAAATATGATATCAATTTAATTGCATATTTTATGGTCACAAAAAACGGACTTTACGTGAATTATTGAATCAGATGTAATGAACTTACTCATGGCTCCTATTCAAAGCGTTTTGGCACAATGGGACATCTAAAACTGAAAAAATAAAAATAAATAAAATTCAAATACTTAGTAGATGAGGTGTTGTCTTGTTAGGCATGATGTTTGTGTTTGAATCTTACAACTATGCAATGCTGCTTTCTTTTTCTCTATTCTCCTTCAAAGAAAATTTTGCTAATTGTTAGGAAGGAAAAAGAGAAGAAGAAGAAGCAGAAGAAGAAGAAGAAGAAGAAACATTCAAGGCTATAGGTTTGCCAATTTTTTTAGCTTTTTATTTATTTATTTATTCTTTAGTGTGTATTTTTATTATTTATTTATTTTTTTAAAGTTCTAGAATAGTAAGACCTTAAAATTTTCAAAAATTAAATTTCAAATTCATTTATTTTGTAGCTCTCTGTGGAGTTTCAAACCATAGGATACCCCTGCAAAGGGGTAGTGGTAATGGTGACGGTACAAACCACTGGTAGAAAGAAACAAATGTACAACTCATGCTATTCTTAATGTTATTGTTGACCACAACCATGTGACTTTTCACAGATCTCTTGTATTTTTTTTTTTTTGATTCAAATGAAAACTTAAAGACAAAGAACAAGCATTCCAGAGAATGTTTTAAATCCTACTAGAGCTAGCACTGCACATGTCAGTGATCAACAAGGGAAGGATGGTGTTTGGAGGATCATCAAGAAATACAGTATATTCTTGTTGGTTAACTCCCAAATTAGCTAGGGCATCAGCACTTTGGTTGGCTTCTCTGGGTATGGCTTTGATTGAGCATTGGCATCGCCTTAACAGGAAGCTAGCGTCCTCAATGAGGGCTCGATAGGGAGAGTTAGCTTCAGCTCCATCACAGATTAAAGCCATGGCAGTCTGTGAATCTGTTTCAATTTCAACATTGGCCAGCCCTTTTTGCATGATAATGGTTAAACCTCGATAGATACCCCAGAGTTCAGCTTCCAGGCTTGTACAGTTGCCTAGATAACCTATGTAACCCCATAGCCAGGTTCCCACCTCATCCCGTAGCAGCCCGCCATAACCTGATTGCCCCGGGTCGCCTTTGGAACTCCCATCTGTGTTTAACTTGAGTTTACCTGCAATGGGAAAAGACCACAACATTAATATGGGATTTCTGAAATTGGGATTCAGTGTGCTTTGGAAGGCTTCTTGAATTTCCGAAGCTTGTTTTAGAATGAGGTTAACACTGAGATGTGCAGGTTGGGACAACTTATCAAACACAATTTTATTCCTATCTTTCCAGATGATCCAGAGAGTAGACAAAAAAATTGTTGACCATTGAATATTGTTGACATGATCCTTGCTCCTTAGGTTAGTTTTGAGCCAAACTTTCAAAGGAGTGGTGATGCTAAGTTGCCACCAGCTAAAGCTTTTGAAGTGTAACCAAATTGCCTTGGCTTTAAAACAGCCTCGAAGTAGATGTTGCATATCTTCTCGATGAAGTTGACACCTGGGACAATGATCAGAGTTAGACAAATTCCTGATTAGCCTCATATGATTGGTTAGAAGTTTCTCATGAAAAATAAGCCAAAGGAAACTTTTGAGTTTATGTGGAGCCTTGATTTTCCATAACCACTGCCAGTCAAACTCCTCTCTTTCTTCCTTGATTATCGCTTGGTAAGCAGCAGCTGTGGTGAAATTACCACTGTTGGAACCCTTCCATTGGGGAGTGTCAGTGAGTGAGACATACCTGGGTCTGTAAATGTTAGCAATGGCCTCTTTGTCCTGTTGGGAAAGAAGATCTTGGATGGATGTAAGGTCCCAATTCCCGGCTTCATCAATAATGGAACTAACTTTGGTGGTAGTGTCAATATGATTCCCTTGAATAGATGAACACAGAGGTTGATTTCCACACCACCAGTCAGTCCAAAGGGCTATGTTGACACCATTACCAACATTCCACTTGATGTTGTTGTCCAAAACTTTTTTATTTCTAATGATGCTCTTCCAAGTATGTGATGCTCTTCTCTTAGTAGGCCAGTTAGAGAGAGCATGATTCGTTAGGTACTTAGCTTTCAGGATTTTAACCCAAAGCTCCTCAGAATTAATGATAATTTTCCATCCTAACTTAGAAATGAGAGCTGTATTCTGGTCCCTGGAGTTCCTGATGCCAAGACCCCCATTTCTCTTAGATTTACAAACCTGGTGCCAGTTCACAAGGTGGACTTTTTTACTGTTATCAGTACTGCCCCAGAGAAAATTACGGTTCAACCTGTCTATTTGGTCACATATCTGACGAGGAACCTCCATGGTTTGCATAAGATGATTCGGGATGGCAGAGGTGACAGTTTTGATGAGAGTGGTTCTGCCAGCTAGGGAGAGAGTTTTGGCTTTCCATCTTGATAGTCTTTTATCCAATTTTTCAATGAGGCCTTTCAGGTGGTTTTTACTCAGACGACTGTGTAAGAGGGGAGTGCCCAAGTACTTACCAAGATCTCTAGTGATAGAAAGACCACACCTAAGGCTTAGGGAGAGAGCTTCTCCTCGCGGGATGTTGGGGGAAATGAACAATTTAGACTTATCAAAGTTGATTGTGTGCCCAGACATATCACAAAATTCAGAAAGAACTTCCATAATACAGTCACAGTTACTACTATCAGCTTTAGCAAACAAAACCAAGTCATCAGCAAAAAATAAGTGAGAAATGGGAGGGCCATTCTTGGAAGCCTTGAGGCCCTTCCATTTTCCACTTTCAGTTTTAAGTCTAATCATGTTGGAGAGATTTTCCATACAAATAACAAACAAATAAGGGGACAGAGGGTCCCCTTGCCGAAGACCTCGCCCCATACTGATGCTAGGTAAGGTCTCCCCGTTCCAGATTATAGAAGAGTTAACATTAGATACACAATTCATAATAAGGGTGATCCAATCGGGGTTAAGCTTAAGTTCTGTAAGGGAATGGCGAATGAAATTCCAAGAAATACGGTCGTAAGCTTTTTCAAGATCAATTTTCATGACTAAGCCGCCGTATCTGCCCTTTTTACCTCTAAGAGTATGGAGAATCTCTTGGGTTATGACAATGTTATCAGTGGTGGATCTGCCAGGGATAAAACTACTTTGGTTCGGACTAATAAGGTCAGGAAGGAGAGGTCTAAGTCTGTTGACAATGATTTTAGTGATAGACTTATAAATAACATTGCATAGGCTTATGGGCCTAAATTGCTTTATGGATTCAGGGTTGTCCAGTTTAGGAATTAGGACAATAAGGGTTTCATTAATCTCTTTGGGGATATTTTTGTTATGGAAACAGGTCTGAATAAAATTACAGACAGAGGTTTTAACAGTGTTCCAGTTATGGTGGTAGAAGACAGCTTGGAGCCCATCCTTCCCAGGGGTTTTGAAAGCCTTAATACTTCTAAAAGCATTCCAAATTTCAGTGGAGGAAACAGGGGCAAGAAGTCTAACATTATCAGCAGGAGAGAGTGAAGTGCGAGCAATGTTAGTCCAATTGCTCCTAGGTTGGGTATCCTCATGAGAGAAAAGATTACTAAAAAAGTCCAAAATATGAGTTTTAAGGCCAATGGAATCAGGAATCCAATTACCATTATCATCTTTTAAAACATTAATTTTCAGCTTTCTACGCTTAGAAAGGGTAGAAATATGGAAGAATTTGGTGTTACTGTCGCCTAGGGTAAGCCAGTTGTTTCTAGATTTTTGGAACCAAAGTGTTTCTTCCTGAGAGAGGGTTGTATTAAATTGACTAATGAGGTCTTTTTCAAGGATATGGAGATTATGAGAGAAATTCAGAGACTGAGCTTTTTGAACTCCTTCAATACGGGCTAAAAGAGAACGTTTTCGTTTAAAAATATTACCAAACACCTCCCTGTTCCAAATTTTAACATTCTGGGTAAAGATATTAATGGCCTCAAGGAAGTGGCAATCCATATTAAACCAAGAATCATTCACAACTTCAGGAAAGTTGGGGTGGCTAAGCCAAGCAGCTTCGAAACGAAAAGGTCTATTCTGAGGAGTAGGAGAATGCATACCTTGAGTGTAAATCATCAATGGAGAGTGATCCGAATACGTTCTTGGAAGCGTCCTCACAGTTCCTTCGGGGAAAAGGGCACGCCACTGATCATTGCTCATGGCTCTATCCAGCCTCTCCATGGTGTTAGCAAGCCCTTGCCGGTTGTTAGTCCAAGTGAGGCGAGGACCAACACTTCCAAGATCAAGAAGATTGCAGTTGTTGATACGGTTTCTGAATTTTTGAGTTCTGCTCTGGTTAGGGGTTGGAGAGAAGCTCCTTCTCTCACTCTGGTTGGTGTAGTCGTTGAAATCACCAGCAACAAGCCACGGTTGGTTCAGATTAGTTGCTGTAGCTTCCAACTCCTCCCAAAGAACCTCTCTAGCAGCAGGATTAGGGCTAGCATAGACTGCATTCATAACCCACTCCTCATAATCCTCTTTATGAATCGTAGCTTGTATGGTTTGGTTGGAGACAGACGAAGCACGAACGTTAACCTGACTTGTATCCCATAATAGCCAAATGCCACCGGATCTACCAATCGGGTCAACAATGGTAGCAGCTGTAAAACCCAAGTTACTGAAGAAGTTTCCCATAGAGCTGTACAGAACTTTAGTTTCCATCAGGATCAGAATCCCAGGTTTATGAGATTGGATAAGGTTTCGCATGTTGCGTCTGAAGGTACTGTTACCTGCCCCACGGCAGTTCCAAATTAGAATTTTTAGAGACTCCATGGACGGGAAGATGGGGAGGGGGTCAGTAGCAAGTTGAGGAAGGATGCTACGTATTCTGCGGTGATCCTGAGCCGTGGATCTCATGGATGCCATCTGCAGCGAGTGGAGTGGAAGGGATGGGGAGTTGCTCCACTCGGGTACTATGCTCAATCTGATCTGCTCGATCCACCATATGGAATCTACGCGGTGAATTGCTTCGATCCCTTTCTCTAACAATAGACCGATCGCAGAGTCCTTCATCTTGTGGACTGAAGTCTCCGGCAAGTTCATCACGCCTTCCATGACCGATATCAGGGTCGGGATCAGGGGGCTTTCGAGCTCTAGCTTTACTGTCTCTGAGGGATTTAGAGTGATGCATGGTAGGGTAACTGAGAGCAGCAGATAAGGAAGGGGCTTCACTTATCTCTTCCATTGGGATTTCTGGGGATTTGCTGGTCGAATCGCTCAGATTTTGATTCCCAGTTGTCAGAGTGAGGGAGGGCTCAGTAAGTGTGTTGTCGCGAACCTTATCTTTTCTGATAGTGGAAGACATGAGTGATTGGTCTCTGGAATTACTGATATCGTGCTGAGCTGGGTGAGAAGGGCTTGGGCTTTTCGAATGGTGAGAATGATGGTGCTTAGGGGAGTTAACTGGCCCAGTAGAGCTTGGTGGTCTAAGGGAAGGGGAGGCCTCTTGGATATGGTCCATTTTAGTAGGATTGATACTTTTGCTATTACCTTCTTCCTGATGGGCTGGGCTATCCAAACCAGCAAATTTGTTGGAGTTTGGAGAAGGCCCAGTATTCTGGGTTTTCCTACTAGGAGTGGGCCGTCTATTTCTTTTAGTGACTAACATCCAAGGCCCAAAGGTAGTGTCACTTACCTCGGATTCCTGCAGAATGCCGTTTGAATGACTCTGTACCGTTGAAGGGAACCCGGAAACGGCTAGGCGATTGACGGCCGGCGCCGTACTGGATTCCGATGGAGGTTGGGAAATGGCTTTTGCTGCCTTGTAGCGACAGAGTTCCTTCCTGTGATCCACCCTGCCACAAAAAAAACAGAAAGAGTGAATGGACTCATATTCAATATTATAGCATTTCTTACCTAAGAAAAATCTGGGACAAAGAGGTTTGTTCAGGTCCATTTCAATGCAGACTCGAGCAAATTTGCCACGTGTAGCCATGGCCGTAGTAAGATCGATCTTGAGTGGTTTTCCAAGCTGCTTGGCGATGGTGTAAAGGACCCTTTCTTGGAAATATTCAATCGGAAGCTCAGGAAACCTCACCCAAACCGCGGTAGTGGTTTCAAATGCTTCCGAAGCCTTGAAATCGGGCTCCCATTTGCGGATCGTGAGGTAATGATCCATAATGACCCAGGGGCCTCCTGTATATACATGGTCGCAATCTTCCTGTGAGTTAAATTTGAACAAAAAATAGTTATTGCCCAGATCTATGGCATTAAACTCATCTTGTGTGGCCCAGAGATGTTTAACGCGAGAGCAGAGCAGTCGATATCCAATGCTTTTGCCTAGGAGCCTAACAATGAGGGCGTTGGACCAAGGTCGCCTAATCTGTTGCAAGAGCTTATTAGGGAGGTGAATTCGGGGAATGCCACTAAGGGCATTAGGGAAATCCTCGGTAAGAATGGTAGCATCCCCGTCCTCGTCTTCATCTGCCTCAACAGAAAGTGAGCTATCAACTGCGTCATCAAAGTAGAAATCATTTCTCTTGGGAGCTGCAAGGGCGTCTTTGAAGGATTTAACCTTAGGAGAGTTGGTGATTGGCTTTGAAGAGGAAGATGGGTGTTCCGATCTGGGTGGGCCAGGGTTGGTAGGGGTCGAAATAACCTCCTCTGAAACCTCCATCGCCTCACCGGCCAGTGGATCGGAATCCTTAACCTTTTTCGTACTTCGGATGAGGTGATCCTCTTCTTCTTGGGAGATGGAAGGGCTAGCAGCAGTGGAGGTCATCTGCGAATTGTAACAATCCATTCTTGATATCTATATCTCTTGTATTTAAGCTACACAACAATGTCTTTCAAATCCACCATATACCACAGGGTTTAATATATCAAAAAACTATTCATAATTACATGTGATAAATGTAACAAATAGACTTAAATAATTTATTATTATAAGTTTCATGTAAATCATAGTCGAGGGAACTATTTATTTATGCCGTGACCACATCACTGTTACATATCACAATTAGCATAAATGAAAAACATAAAAACATCAACTAACCTCAATATCAAGAATATGCAATCTTTTCCTCTGTTCTTACAAGTAGAGCATATCACAATGAAGCTTCACAAAAGAAATGTATTGGATTGGATTAATTTTATTTTTCATTCAATAGATTGAGGTGGGTTATACAAACTTCACTCATTGGTGAATTATTCAAAAATGTTCCAGTCACCTTTCCATTCTACCCTCAAACAATTTCTCGGGTTTAGGATTATGCAAAATACCGTTTGATACTAATGGGCACCCAAGGGGGCGCAGCTCACGGCCCAGGTGTTAAAGCCTAGTCAGTCCAATAACTTTGAGAAGCCAATGTTGGCCCAGGACCAGTGGCACTTAAACACTTGTCAGGTAGGTAATTAACCACGTAAGCAGACAAATATCCTGCAAAGTTATTGCACCCATACATCAGCCATTTAATAAGGCTACTGTAGCATTAAATGCAGCAAGACCCTTCATGCCGGAGTATATAGAATCACCATGAACGATGATAGCTAGGCCATAGACTTTTGGCCAACAAGACACTTTAGAATGGACAAGGAAATGATGAACAAATGATATAAGGAACCTTTCGAGATGTGTTAAAAGTTAAGTCTTCACCTCCTTATTTCTCTCTCTCTTTCTCTAAAATCAATTTATCCTGACCTAACTTGATTATCGGAGTGTCCGTCGTTGGTCTATTTCCCCCTCTGGACCTTTTTCCAAGCACATTTTGAAGACATTAAGGCCAGCAGATCCGTTGGAAGCGTGGATCGAGCCGACCCATCTTCCATTAAAGTTATTTCATTGTAGGAACCCATCTTTGGTTGATAGTTGTGTTCATCGTTGCTGGAGGAAACCCCATTAACACCCATCTCCTAGGTTAGAGTGGATGGTCATGACCAGGTCCATGGTTTCACAACACAATGCTAGCAACCTGGAAGTCGAGTCCTCCAACCCAAATAACCCACCTCCATATTTCACAAAACTCACCAAAAGCATCAACCGATTGACTAAACAAAACCAAGCCCTGATCAACGCTTTGCTCTAGCGCGACTTGCCTATCCCTCATCTATCACTGCAAATAGTCCCCTTAACCCGGAACAAACCCACAATCATCACCAATTCCTGCCACATGTGTCCCAAGGAATATTCCCTAAATTTTTCCAACAACCTCAGCCGTCGAACCTTGACAATTTGCGTACCCCTCCTCTAGGCTCGCAGCCCCATTAGGAGGGACCACCGTTGTTCCATAATTGCCTGCCACTGCACCACGCCGCCGTCCATGAAGGCGAGGCTAGCAGTGTTCAATCCTCAACTCATGCTTATGGAGATAATGCCCCGTTTGGGACGAAGAATTACGGACCATGAAACTTCAGCTACGAGGGGTCATGCAGAACATGCAGCATAAACCTTCTTTCACCGTCAACTTCCTTTTTATCGCCTCCATCAGAGATAAAGCTCTACCCTTTAAGTTCAAAATGCCATCAATTGACACCTTCAATGGTACCACCGATCCGGTCGACCACATGGAAGCATATCAGACATTTGTGATCCTCCACGCCTTTCCAGATGAAACCATGTGTCACACTTTCCCCGTCACGTTGAAGAGGTCGGCACGACTTTGGTTCAACCAACTTCCCTCGGACTCTGTTACTTCTTTTCACCAGCTCAACGAGTCCTTCCTGAGCCATTTCATCGGTGCGCACTGCCAACGACACCCAGTGACTCAATTACTAAACATCCGATAGATCGAGGGGAAATCGCTGCGCAGCTTTGTCACTCGTTTCAATGTAGAGGCCTTGCAAGTAGAGGAAAATGATGATAAGGTCATTCTCATAGCCTTTATGGTCGGTTTGCGCCCGTCAAATTTTCTCTTTTCCCTCTCCAAAAACCCCCCGATCGCAATGGCCACCCTTCTTGCCAAAGTCCAGAAATACATAAATGCTGAGGACTCCCTAGCAACTTGCCAAGACTCCATATTCAAAGCTTCATAGTCTAGGGAAAAGAGAAAAGAACCTGAACCCAAGCACTCGCAATACACTCACTGACCTTCGTAGCATACAGATCGACCTCCACGCTCAGACCGACCAGCTCCTACCCGACCACCCGGTCAGTTCAAACGATACACATCTCTCAACTCACCTATGGAGCAAGTCTTGCACCAAATCCAGCGTGACTACAACCTCAAGTGGGCCCAACCATCGAAATCCACTTCCACCAGGCGGGACTAGTCCAGGTACTACTGTTTCCATCGTGACCACGACCATACCAATGAAGAATATGTTAACCTCAAGAACCAAGTTGAGGGTTTGATCCACCCAGGGCGCCTCAACCGGTTCACAGCAGCCCGCCCCCATCAAAGGCCTAGGGTTGACCCCCCACGGCACAACGACCGACACGCTTCTCCTAGATAGCCTGAACCACCTAGACGATATGATGACCGGGCTCTACAATAACCCCGCGTGCAAGGCACTCTTGCTCCTCCGGTTGGCGAAATTAGGGTCATCACAGGAGAGCTCGCGTGCGGTAGACCTTCCCAGTCAGCACAGCGAGCTGAGCTCTGAAAAATCAGGCAAGGCTCCGGTAAGGCCATCACGATAGTGGACCGTTCCTACAAATAGCCCAAGCAATAATCTGAACCGATCATCTTTATGGAGGCAGACTGCACATGAGTTCGCTACCCCCATGATGACCCTCTGGTCATCTCTACTCTCTTATCGAACTACAAAGTTGGACGAGTACTTGTCGACAATGGCAACTCCTTACACATCATCTTCCTCAACACCTACTGACAACTCCAAGTCGAGGAATAAAAGTTGTCTTCTCTACAAACCCTTCTGGTTGGCTTCATTGGAGATCGGGTGACGTCCATGGGCTTCATCGACCTCCCAATCACCATCGGAGAGTATCCACGGCAGTCCATGAAACTACTCACTTTTCTCATCGTCGACTGTCTTTCCGCCTACAACATCATACTTGGCTACACAGCTCTCAACGCCTTTCAAGCTGTAACCTCCACGTACCATTTGGCCATGAAGTTTTCGACCAATTAGGGGGTCGGCATGGTGAAGGGCGAACAAACGATGACCAGAGAATGCTATGTCTCTTCATTAAAGGAGGTTAGAATGAGGGAGACCATGATCATAGAAGGCCTTGATGTTAGAGATGAGGAGGAGTTAATCAAAGGGGAACTTGTAGAAGAACTAGTTGAAGTACCCATTGACCCCACCAACTCGATGAAGATGGCCAAAATTGGCAGCCAGCTACCCACCCTAGCCAAAACCGACCTTACAGCCCTCTTAGCCGAGCATAACGATGTCTTTGCTTGGACTCACTTCGACATGCTAGGTATTGACCCTTCTCTCATTGCTCAT
This sequence comes from Camellia oleifera, assembly GCA_022316695.1. Taxonomy (NCBI): domain Eukaryota; kingdom Viridiplantae; phylum Streptophyta; class Magnoliopsida; order Ericales; family Theaceae; genus Camellia; species Camellia oleifera. The sequence continues at coordinate 46,830,037 of CM039312.1, read as the reverse complement.
CGCCTTAGTATTGAGCCCCAATTCCGGCCCTTCCGCCAACGGCAACGTATTTTCCATCCAGAGTGCAACAATCTCATCGCTGCTGTGGTAGACAAGTTGTTGAAGGCCCAATTCATTAGAAATGTAGACTATCCCAAATGGCTATCCAATATGGTCTTGGTCCGCAAAAACAATGGCCAGTGAAGACTTTGTGTCGACTACTTTGACCTCAACCGAGCCTATCCTAAGGATAACTACCCACTACCCAAGATTGATCTATTGGTTAATGCAACAGCAGGACACCAGATGCTCAGCTTCATGGATGCTTTCTCAGGTTATAATAAGATCTTAATGCATGCAATTGACCAGGAGAACACCTTTTTCATTACTAACAGAGGAACTTATCATTACTGTGTGATACCATTCGGTTTAAAGAATGCGGGGGCCACTTACCAACGCTTGGTCAATGCCATTTTGAAAGACCAGATAGGTAGGAGTATGGAAGTCTATGTTAATGACATGCTAGTAAAAAGCAAGCTCTCTTCCGATCACCTGGCCGATCTACAGGAGACCTTCCAGGCCCTGCGCAAGTATAAGATGAAGCTGAACCCAAAGACGTGTGCTTTCGGCGTTAGGTTCGGTAAGTTTTTGGGGTTCATGGTTAGCCACAAAGGTGTTGAGGTCAATCTAGAAAAGATCAAGGCCTTAATCGAAATGCAATCCCTTCGAACGGTAAAGGAAGGCTCATTGGCAGAGTTGCCATCTTTAATCGCTTCATTTCGTGAGCGATCGACAAATGCCTTCCATTCTTCAAAGTTCTTCAGCAGGCTTTTGAGTGGAACACCAAATTCGAGGAGGCTTTCCAACAATTGAAACGGCGCATGACAAACCCTCATCTCATCTCTCAAGCAATACCAAGAGAGACCCTTTTCCTCTACTTAGTTGTCTCTAGCACTGAAATCAGTGCTGAGCAGAGAAAAAGACTCAGTCCAACACCCTAGTTTACTACATCAGCCGTGCACTTTGGGGGGCAGAACAGAACTACCCTTTGTTAGAAAAGATGACCCTAGCTCTGGTCATCTCCTCCAAACGCTTTTGATCTTATTTCCAAGCCCACTCTATCGTGGCCTTCACTGAAGGTTATGCAACAACCAGAGTCGTCAGGTAGGCTCATGCAATGATCTGTTGAACTAAGCCAATACGAGATCTCCTACAGACCCCGAAATAACTATCAAAGGCCAAGCTGTTACAGATTTTGTCTTAGAGTTCACCAACCTCACTCCCGACATACCCCCGACATCAGCAAACATCATTCCTGACGTAGAAGACCCCAATTCCTGGGCTCTTAGTGTTAATGGTTTATCCTACAAAAAAGGCAGTGGAGCTGGCTTAATCTTTACCATCCCCGAAGGCGAATCCTTTAAGTGTGCTCTGTGATTTCTATTTCCTGCAAGTAACAACGAGGCTGAATTTGAGGCCCTAATAACAGGTCTCTGGCTTGCTAGGGACATTGGGGTCGACCATCTCTATGTGTCTAGTGATTCTCGGTTGGTCGTTGGACAGATAATAGGCGAATTTGATGCAAATGAGGAAACCATGTGGTCATACAGGGACATCGCTCTTCCCCTCACTCGTTTCTTTAATAGTTTTCATATTAAGCATGTCCCTAGGTCAGAGAATTCCCAAGCAGATGAAATGGCCCAGTTAGCCTCAGCAGACCAATCCGACCTCAACCATGGTATCCGCATTGAATACTTGACTCGCCCAGTAGTTTCATTAACTCAACAAGAGGTTCACCTGCTCCAAGACAAGCCTATCCCATGGGCCCAAGACTGAGCATTACAAGCCTCAGCCAGACTGAGCCTGAAGAGCTCAGCCAGACTGAGTCAAATAAGCCTCAGCCAGACTGTGTAAGTCTAGTAACCCTCAATCCAGTTAAGTCTACCACAACTAATTTTGTATAACTATGATTGTTTTCAATAACATGATTGTTGTACAAATAATTTTCTTTCCTTCACGTAATACTCCTTTTCATACAACACCATGCACAAAGCCAGTTCACCTATACAAAAACTAATAGCAACAATCACACACACAATATAATAATAACACAGCAGCCATTAAGCAAACAATCTTGGTAATTTAAACGCAATTTCTTCACACCATTTAGATATTCTTTACAAAAGGGCCACTTCAATTATTACAAGGCGCTATTTCCAAAAAAAAAAAAAAAACAACAATAACAACAACAAAACACAACACAACAACCAAACACCCAAGCTTAGGTCCAATCTTCAAGCTGCTTTGTTTTCACCCCCATTGTCCTCGTTGGATGCCAAATCTTCTTCTTCCACGCCCTTATCCACTGGGGTCTGGGCAATGCCCTTCTCTTCTGGCCTCACATCGTTGAAGTCCACGTCTGGGAAGAGTTCATTGGCTCTGTACTTGAAGCTCGTTCAGCCACTATCCTAGTAAATGCTCATCTCGTGCTTGTAATAGTCCGACTGTTAAACCTCTAGATTATTTCTTCTTTGGTTTGCTCCTCTACTAGCTCAGTAGTAGCCACATTTGACAGTCCCACCCCGCCTTCTCCCTCTCTGGCCAAGCTCCTCACCACAGTTGCATCAATGGCCATTTGAAACTCAGGGGATAGCTTAAATTGTTCCACTGTAGCGGTGCATAGATTTGGATAAGCAGCCCTCCCAGACGCTATCACCCTAGCCAACTCCGCTGTCTTGGCTCTCTCTTCTTCCAAGGCCCTCTCCAACCCCACCACTCGTGTATCTGCCTCCTCCTTATCCTTCAAGGCTAGATCATGCAACTTTTAATTATTTCTAGTCTTCTTCCAATCTCTCCTTGGCAGTGGTGCAGGCCTGTTGAACTTCGTTCGTCCTCTCCTACTCGCTCGCTAGTTCAAACTTTAGTGATACCACCCTGCGGCGCACTATTTCAAGTTCAGACTTGACGCCTGATAGTTCAGACACAACCCCAGCCTGGTCTCTCCTAGTGCGCTCAGCCAAGTAACTCTGCACCACCGCCAACACCTCCATCTTTTTTGCCCTCTGAGCATAGGCCGGGCCTTTTGCACAGGCGCTCCGCGCTGCCTTTCTCTAGCCAGTCGTCTTTACCCTTACGTTCTGTAATTGCATGCGAACACCTTCTAACTGGGCCTTAAGCGGCTTCACTTCCATCTTCGCCTCTACTGCCTTGCCCAATAGAGTAGCCGTCATCTACGTTGAGCCAAATCCTCTCATGAGATTGACCTCTATATATTGTGTAACACTTCGCATGACTGCATCCTTAATAACCCCCAACAGGCGGTCTGCAGCTGCCCTAGCTTTGCCTCCATTACCCACCAAGCAACCAACCACCGCACAAACAAGATGAGTGGCGGTCCCTAACGTAGGCACTTCTCCTCTCTGCTCTGCTCACCCGCTCTCTCCCCAACTCCTGACTTGAGGGCACTTCTCTTAAGGGCACGTTCTTAGCGGGCCGGTCTGTCGATCGTTCGACCTCTAGCAACCCTTTTTGCTCGTTTACTCCGCTCGTCCCTTGGACGATCAGGAGCTCGGCTAAACCCTCCTCAACATCTACACTAACCCTATTTTCTTTTTTCTTTACTTCTGGGGGTAACCCTATTGCCCCCTCTTTTGTCTTTTTTAGCAACGGTCCTTTTTCACTTCCCTCCAAAGCCACCTTTCTCTCATTCTTTTTCTTCAAAACCAACTCCATCTCCCTCTTACTTTTTTCCTTCAAGGGATCCACTGACGCTCACAAAGGCACAAATGTTGCTATGTTTTTCTTTCCCAAGGGTTTGGGACGCGGGCCTAACTGTTTCTCTTTGTATTTGTCTGCCATGGCAAAAGCTCGTGTGTCCTCATCTTCTTGTGCCTTCCTCCTTGCCTCCACCTCCTCCGACGTAGGGTCTTCCTCGATTGGTTGAGGCCCCAGATTTAGGACAACTAGAGCTGAAGGCAAGATGAGGTCGTCTCATTTTAGCCCCTCATTTTCCCTCTACTCCTTCACTTGTTTGACCTTCTCCTCAACCCCAACGTCTAAATTTGGCTCCAATGATTTCGTAGGGACTTTCTACATCATGCGCACTCCTCTCTCACCACTCGCCGACACAAAAAACCACTTTGGCAGCCAAGCCTTCATCGATGAGGGCATCCCCGCCTCCAATCCCCTCCCTATTATTGCTTACAGGGTCACTCATGTTTCTTGTTGCCCTAAAGCCTTGTAGCACGAAAAAGATTTGTTCACCTTCATCACCTTTTCTCCAGTCGCCCATGGCCACGCGATCGGGTAGGCAAATATAATCTTCTACGCATTCGGCATTAGTTGTAGTAGAGCCACCTCCAGGTGATTTAACACGTCGACCACTAACTGTAGGAGCAATAGCCCTAGGCCTCCCTGCAGCGCCTCTTCGTACAATGCAAACTCCATCGGTCGTACATCAGACACCCTCTACTTCGCCGTTGGCAATCTCAACTCCACCTCTGCCAGAATCTGATATTTGCTACGCAACTCCTCCAGATCCTCTGCCGTTAGCGTAGATTTGTCAGCCTTGGTATGCTAGTGGTCAAGCACCACTTGGTTAATTGGCTAGGCCGTCGAGATCACTGTCGACCGGAAGGGGTCGCATTGGCCACTCCACGCCCCTTTTCCCGTGCCTCTCCGCCCTATATTCTTCCGCCAGTGCCACTCTGTCATCCTCTCCCAACCATCCAATGTCATGACTGGCACTTTGTTTTGTGCCATCTTCTTCACGTTTCTATATATCATTTCGATTGCGGGGGCAAGGAAATTTACGATGTGAAAAAGAGAAGAGTCCACCGAGATGTAGAAGCTAAAGTCAGGAATGTGTTGATTTTTCGCGATAAGGTAACTAAATCGCACCAGTCCGAATGCCAAGGGTTTGCCTGTTTTCCAAGGATCGCGGTTAAAATTTGCTAGTTTGAAAATTCCACCAAGATAAAGCCCTCGCCTTTCCTAACGTCACCCCCTATATAACCCCTTTATTTCTTACTACTGCTTCATATCCCTCACCAGTGGCCCAGATTGCCCCACGTGTACTGCCTCGATCCCTTCGTCATCGCATTCATTCTCTTTTTTCCCTCCCCGTCTATTTAATTTCACATTATCACGTGCCTTCCTACACTATCAATACCCTTCGCAATCGACTACCACGACGGTTGGTCACCTCATTTGATGTTCGGTCATCTCCCTTAATGATCGGCCACTATATCGGTCGGTCACCTCTCTCCACAGTCGACCACCATGTTGGTCAGCTACCATGACGATTGGTCCCCTTCCTCCTCAGTCCTCCACCACGTCGGTTGGTCATCTCACTCAACGGTCGGCCACCACGTCGGTCGGTCACCTCTCCTAACGATCAACCACTTCGTCGGTCGGCCACTACGTCGGTCGGTCATCTCTTTCAATGGTCAACCACCACGTCGGTCGGCCATTATGACGGTCAGTCCTCTTCTTTCTCGATCGCTCACCACGTTGGCCGGTCACTTTTCGTAACGGTCGACCACCACGACGGTTGGTCACCTCACCTAACGGTCGGTTACCTCACCCAACGGTGGGCCACCATATCGGTCGGTCGGTCACCTCCCTCAACGGTCGACCACCACGATAATCGGTTATCTCCCTAAATGTTCAGCCAAAATGTTTGTCGGTCACCTCCCTCAATGGTCGACCACCACGACGGTCAGTCCCATTCCTCCTCGGTCGTCCACCAATCGCGTCCGTTTCCACTCCTTCCCTGTCTTGCCTACCATCATTCTCATCCTCCCCCTTTGGTCCTCTTTTTGGCGTTCTGGAGGACTAGTGTCTTTTTTCTTATTTCCTGCATTGGACTAAAGCTGCACTTGGGAATGGGGAACTACTGATGCCGATGGACACCCAATGAGGGCGCAGCTCATGGCCCAGGTTTTTAAAGCCCAGTCAGCCCAATAACTTTGAGAAGCCAACGCTAGCCTAGGACTAGTGGCACTCAAACACTTGTCAGGTAAGGAAATAACCACATGAGTATACAAAGATCCTGCAAAATTATTGCACTCATACATCAGCCATTTAATGAGGCCACTGTAGCATTAAATGTAGCAAGACTCCTGACACCGGAGTATGCAGAATCACCATGAACGATGTTAGCTAGGCCATAAACTTTCGGCTAACAAGACACCTTAGAATAGACAAGGAAATGATGAGCAAATGATATAAGGAACCTTTCGAGATACGTTAGAGGTTAAGTCTTCACCCTTTTGCTCTTTTTTTTTTTTTTTTTTTTTTTTTTTTTTTTTTTTTCTCTTTCTCTCTCTTTCTCTCTAAAATCAATTTATCCTAACCTAACTTGATCGTTAGAGTGTCTGTCGAGGGTCTATCTCCCCTTTTGGACCTTTTTGCAGGCACATTTCGAAGACACCAAGGCCAGCAGATCCGTTGGAAGCATGGATCGGGCCGACCCATCTTCCATTAAAGTTATTGCATTATCACCATCCAATTCGCTAAAACCGCACTGATTTGCATTAATTCGCATCGCTCTATTTGCTTACTGCGGTTTAAATTTTAAAATTTATAATCCGCCTTCGAAACCGTTTCACTCTACTATAGTTAATATATATATATATATATTTCAACCTATAATGAAATATCAAAGTGAAGATGAGTGTGGAAGATGTTTAATATATGAAATTTATTACAAATTAGTAGTTATATATATAAAAAATATTATGTAAAATTAATTTATGTTATATATATGAAAAATATTATGTAAATTAGTGTTATATATTATGTAAAGACTTGATAATTGGTTAGAATATCTTTTAATCTGCCCAAAACTGCTCAAACTGCAATTTACAAATTCGCCAATCCGCTAATTTGCCATTTGGTTTATAATTTTACTCATATTGCGCACACTTTTGCCCGTGTTTACTTTTAAATGAGGAAAAAACAATTGAATATATATATATATATTTAAGACTATCTGTAAGGAGCACCATACAAGAACCACGAAGATTGTTACATATGAAAGAAGGTATATATATAAAGAGTAATGTTGTGATAACTAAATTTTACTAAATTAATAATATACGAAATTTATAGAATAATAGGAACAAAATTGAGAGCTTTGTCAAATTTTATTAATTCATCAAGATCTAATAACATGTTTAAAAGAAAAGCACCTTTAGCTCTATTAGAAAATGTTGATGATAATTACAAATATAATTACAAATAAACACCAGGAAATACAAATAATAAAAATTATAATAACTATTGAAAGGGCTGAGATGTGGGAAATTCGCTTTCTTTAAGAAGATTCAAACCTTCTGTGGTTAGGTAAAACCTCACACCGGTGCAACAGAAAAAACCTTGACTTGTCCCCCCTAGGACACAACAGCCCGATAAAGTCATATGGTTCACAAATACTGCACAATTGGTTGAACCTAAAGTTTCATCACATACACCATTTATTTCTTTGCCTGATTGTCACGATCCAAACTCATCCTTATAGGTTTAGCGTCGTAACTGGCCAGTAACCTTTGGATTACCGAAGGCCTCTTAACGGAATAACATATAATTAGGGGTTGCGGAAGCAATAAACATAAATGTACATAGTCCATTGAACTGTGATGACATACATGAGACAAATATTCTTAAACTTTAATAAAGATACGTGTGACGTCAAAAGACATAGTTGTTACACGTCACTCCAAGTACTATACATATAAGTAGAATTTTGTCCAAAGTTAAAATAAAAGGACCAATGTCTTAAATACCAAAACATAGCCACATGATTGACTTGATCTGGAACCTTCTCAAGAGGCACAAAGGGTGGCTGACGAATACAAAACTTTTCAGGCATCATTTTAAGCCTAGTCGCGCTCTTGGTCACTTATATATAAAATATAAACAGTGAGCGAGAGCCCAGTGAATAATAACAAAGTAAAGAGTTTTAATGAATGATGTCCATCATAGAGTCTTATGCAAATTCAGATTCCAAATCAAAAACAGATTTATGCACTTGTTCGTATTCGTTTTCAAAGTTCATACATTTTACATCATAGTACGTGGCACATCCATTAGCGTTAACAAATCCGATGACCCATAAAGGGACAGTCGTGAAGGCATTTTGATGACCTATAAGGGACGACCATGAAGGCACTCTGATGACTCATGTGCACAGAGACATTTTGGATGACTCATAAAAGGGACGGTTGTATAGACATTCCGATGACTCATAAAGGGACTTGATGACCCATGAAAGAACTTGATGACCCATAAAGGGACGCAAAATATCACATGATGTTATGGATGCCATGAGTATATTTCAGGAAATTAGATGATCATTCATTCACATAAAACATAGCATATTCAGAAAACTAATCATTTCATATCATTAGAAAATAATCAAAGTCTAACATAACTTTATAGAGTTATTACTCACAAAAAACAGATGGCTCCAATAACAGATGGCTCCAATAGACGAATAGAGTAAGCAATTCAGATATCTTGGGGTGCGTGACCTACACAGGTACAAAACAAATATATACTGAATTACACACCCGGAAACATATACTTTGTTCTTTTCTTACCTTGGTGTGACTCTACTTTTATCCTTATTATTGTGCCTTAATTATGGCCTAGGAATGCCTAGGATGGGATGAGGATGCAAAAATACACTTGAAAACACTTAACAAAACTTGCTGAAAACAGGGTCCTCGCTCGAGCGTAACTTTCTATGCTCAAGCGGACATTCAAAATGCGAGTGGTCATTTGAGCGCACATTCCTTCGCTCGAGTGATCTGTAAACTTTGGCAAAAGTGCTGGTTGCTTGATTTTTTCGCTCGATACTCGCTCGAGCGTGAGAGACATGACCTCGCTCGAGCGCAACTTTTGTCACTCGAGCGGACTGCAAAACATAAGAACTTCTGGGAGCTTGCAATTCACGCTCGAGCGGACTTCTGGTCGCTCGAGTAGAAGTACACGCACTCAGTGTGGTCGCTTAAGCATGGATTCCTTTGCTCGAGCGTAGGAGCAGAATTTTGGAATTTCTAGATTTGCTCCCAAGCTCAAAACTCAATTTCAAATCCTTCAAAACACATCCTTTTGGACCAAAACTTAGTAAAACATTGATAAACTCATAGTACATGATGAATTACAAACTATTTTGCAAAATCAAGCCCAAAAACTAGGCCAATTGTAGTAAAGAAAATTTGAAACTTAGATAACATAACTTGCATGTAATGTCATGAATTCTAACCTTCTAAAACATGATCAAACGAGTCATTAAGCTTAAGAATAAGTTGAATTCTTTGAACAAAACCAAGATATGAACATACATGTGAGAATTCTTGTAAAATCAACTTCAAAACTTCATGATATGCATATGCATGTATGATTTAAGCTACAATTATCTAATCCTAGCTCATTCTCATGTTAGTTCACCTCCTTCACTTGAATTCTTCCAAAAACTAACTCAATTACACAACTGAGTGTTAGATTTCTTACCTTAGACCTTGAATTCACAAGAGTAGAGGCTTAGACTTCTAAATGCTCTTCAATTCTCCAATAATTCCTAGCAATCCCTATTTTTTTTTTCTAGCTTTTGATCTCAATTTCTCTCATCCTCCTCTCTCTCTCTCTCTCTCACACGTTTGGACAATCAAGAGGAATTGGGAGTACAGAAAGTGTATATGAGGTGTTGAGGTGGCCTTATATAGGCTTGGCTAATGGCCTAATTACTTTGTTGATTAATTAGTCAATTGAGCATTAATTTATTCTAGTTTAATCGTTCAGAATCGAATTTCAATTAAATCTGTCATAAAATTTTAAAAATTTTAATTAATACATAAATCAAGTCAATTTTTGAATCAGATGTCGATAAGACCTTCAATTCGCAAATCGACACGGAAGCATGAACAGATCTTCTTACGTTAAATAGATATAAACACACATACGACAACATATGATGCAAAATTTCACTTTAATTATTTATTAGGCATTACTAAACATGGATTAACGTTAATCTTGGGTCGGGTTTGTTACACTGATAATCTCACACAAACATAATAAAACAACAAAAATTTCCTCTTACTTTCCAAGATAAGATGTTAGCCCAATTTATAGGAGATGAAAGCTTGGTGGATAAGTTTCTTGGAGGATTCTTGGAAGTTGTTGGGAGAATTCTTAGAAGTTGCTTGGAAAATAAGTCTAGGAGAGGAAGCTTGGTGAGAAAGTTCTTTGAATGAGACTTGGAGGCAAAGAAAAAGACTTGACTTAGGCAAAGACTTGGAAAGAAAGAAAAGAAAACTTGGAGGGAAAGAAAAAAAATCAAACCTATAACACATTATAATATTAAAATACCTTCTAACATTCCCCCACCTATTTTAATAGTATAGGTAGCAAACTCTGAGATTATTAGGCAAAGAAGGATGTTATGCATCATGGTAGGTGTGCTCTGCATTGAACCTCCATTAGTGAAACAATAATATCTACCCCAGAGCCAATAGTATGCTCAACATTAAACTATAATTGCTTAAGGGAAATAAATAATTATTGCACACACATAATATTCCAGGTGTTCACATAAGCTTTAAGAGCCAGCACATTACGGCCTTGTGCGATCCTAGGATTCATAAGTGTGTTTGAGAATTAGTCCAAATCTCATAAGTAGCGGCCCCACTACCACACTCACCTAGGTGAATTCTATCAAAGGTGCCCCTGTAACTATGACACCCCACTCAATAAGAGCTACAGAAATTCATTAAGAGTTTTTTTTTTTAATAACTCAACCTCTACAACGTTATAGGATAAATGCACTTACATCATAGGGATGGGTAAAAAGGAATTAGTGCATTTCTCACGGCCATTATATGATTGTTTTTCTTATTGAACCCAATTACAGGATCTCTGGTCCCTGGGTTGAGTATTCTCATACATGGCTCCTGCTATATTCAATGGGCTTCAGTCTCATCCCCCTCGATGTATTCCAGACTCTATTTTTTGCTAAGACCTTAGTTAATGGATCAGCAAGATTATCACCAGATTTAATATAATCCATATTTATGATGCCATTATTCATATAAGATCTCACAGTACTGTGTTTTCTTCTGATAGGTCTAGATTTACCGTTATAATAATGGTTATTAACTCGGCCAATTACTGCAGTGCTATCACATTGAATCAATATAGGTGGAATCGATTTTTCCCAACAAGAGATTTCATTTAACAAATCTCTTAACTAATTTGCTTCTTCACTAGCTGTAGCTAAAGCAGTAAGTTCAGCCTTCATTATTGAATTAGCAATAATGGTTTTTTTTTTTGATTTCCAATTTATAGCACCATCTCCCAAGGTGAATAAGTAACCAGTGGTTAATAATGAATCACCTGACAAGGTATTCCAATCGGCATCACAGTAACCTTCAAGTACTATAGGATACTTATTATAAAACAAGCCATATTTTATGGTACTAGATAAATATTTCATAATCCGTTCAATGGCTAGCCACTGATCACTACCAGGCTTGCTAGTAAACCTGCTAAGTACTCTAACTACATAGGCAATGTCAGGTCTAGTACAGTCAGTCGCATAACGCAAACTACCAATCATATTAGCATATTCCTTTTGATTAATTACATCCTCATCATTTTTAACGGGAAATAAATGCACATGAGGATCAAAAGGAGTAAGAACATGCTTGCACTTATAAAAATTATATTTTCTCAAAATAATGCGACTGATCAAGAAATATACCATTACAGGTTTTGGTAATTTTCATTCCCAAAATATAATTAGCTTCGCCAAGATCTTTCATATCAAAATAGCTACTAAGCATATTTTTAGTTTTCACGATGATATGCAAATTAGAGCCAAATATAAGTAAATCATCCACATAGAGGCTAATAATGACATGTGAATTTTCTTCAGATTTATAGTAGATGTATTTATCACATTCATTAGTTTTATAACTATTCTCAATCATGCATGAATCAAATTTTGTATGCCACTGTTTACGGGCCTGTTTTAAGCCATATAGAGATTTAACTAGCTTGCACACTTTACTTTCTTGACCGGGTTCCACAAAACCCTCAGGTTGATCCATAAAAATTTCTTCATTCAAGTCTCCATTTAAAAAGGCAGTTTTAACATCCATTTGATGAATTTTTAGATCATGAATTGCTGCCATTGCAATCAATAATCTAATGGATATAACTCTAGTAACCGGAGAAAATATATCAAAAAAGTCAAGATCTGCTTGTTGTTTAAAACCTTTTGCAAGAAGCCTTACTTTATATTTATCAATAGTTTCACTCGGTTTAAGTTTTTTTCTCAAAACCCATTTACAGCCAATAGTTTTACAACCTAGTGATAAATCTACTAATACCCAAGTTTTATTAGATAATAATGATTCCATCTCATCATTTACAGTCTCGGTCCAAAAAACAGAGTCAGGAGATGTCAAAGCTTCTTGTAAAGTTAATGGAGTTTCCTCCACATTAAAAACATGATAATCAGGGCCAAAATCTTTTTCTAATCTGGCTCTTTTACTCCTTCTAGGTTCAAAAATTATAGTATCTTGGTTTTGTAAAAGAGGAGTGAAGGAACCGGTTTCAGATAAAATATGTTCTTGATAATTTTGACCCCCACCATTTTTAGATTTAAAAGGAAACTTATCTTCATGAAAAATTGCATCACCTGATTCAAAAAATTATTTTGTTTTCAATATCAAAAAATCTATAGGCTGTACTATATGTTGCATATCCAAAAAAAATACAAGTGTAGCTTTCACACCTAATTTAGGTCTTTTAAGGTCCACAAGTCTAACAAAAGCTAGACAACCCCAAACTTTCAAATATCCCAAATTTGGCTTATGCTCTTTCTACAACTTAAAATGTGTAACTTTTATTTTTTTATGTGACACTCTATTCATAACATAACATGCAGTTAAAATTGATTCTCCCCACAAATTTGAAGGATCACTTGCTTCAATTAGCATAGGATTTGTTAAATTAGTTAAAGTTCTATTTTTCCATTCTGTTACACCATTAGATGCAGGTGAATATGGTGGAATAGTTTCATGGATTATTCCCAAAGACTGAGCAAATGAGTTGAATCCAAAAGATTCATACTCCCGGCCTCTATCACTTCAATATGTTTTAATCTTTTTACCGAATTGATTTTCAACTTCAAGAAAGAATTCTTTAAATTTTTTAAAAGCATCACTTTTATTTTTCAACAAGTATACATAAGTGTATTTTGAAAAATCATCAATAAAAGCGATAAAATATCTATTTTCACCACGTGTTAAAATTCCTTCAAATTCACCTAAATCAGTGTGAATTAATTCTAACAATTTAGTATTTCTTACCATACTTTTATGAGGCCTTTTAGTTATTTTTGCTTGACTACAAACTTCATATTTCTCAAACTTATTTGTTAGTCTGGGAATTAATCCTAAATTACTCATAACTCTCACATACCAGCTATTAACATGACACAGACAAGCATGTCAAAAATTCATAGAAGACAGCATGTAAACAGAAACATGTGCTTTCTTATTCTCAATATTTAATTTAAATATTCTATCACATGCATATCATTTTCCCACAAATATGTCTTTTTTAGTGATTATATATTGGTCAGATTCAATAGTCTGCTTGAAACCAGCATTGTTAAGCAAGTAACTCAACATCAAATTTTTTCTCATAGATGGTGTGTACAACACATCTTTTAAAACAAGCACATGTCTAAAGGTAAATTTCAGCTCAACATCCCCACACTCGAGCACCTTGGTTAAATTGGAGGCACTAAGTATAATAGTCCTCTCCTTATTAAAATGAGTAAAATCCTTGAACCAATCTTTATCATAGCAGACATGTCTATTGACACCAGAGTTTGCCCACCACCCTTCCATAGGTTGAACCATAAAAATATTTGTAATCATAGCTACAAATGGTTCCTCGGTAACATTAGCCTCTGGTCAAGACTGTTGTTTTCGAAATTTGCAAGTTCGAGCAATATGCCCACTTTTGCCACACACAAAACATGTCACATTTGTCAGATCTTGTGAAGGGGGTTCTTGGTTCCATTTCTTTTGCCTTGGGTAATTTTTATTTTGTTGCCTTTCAACATTTTTCCAAATTTTCTTAACTGGCTTCAAGTGACTATTTTTATGAAATCAACCTTTAGGTAAAGTATTTCCAAAAGTTAAATTTACCTTTGCAGTGGAATGCTTTTGTGTCATAAGCGCATCTTATCCTCATGCTTCTTCCTTCACCTGAATCCATGTGATTAGAGTCTCCAAGGACGTCTTTTTTTGCTTGTGACGCATTGACTTTTGGAACTCCCTCCAAGATGATGGTAGTTTGTCAATAATACCTGCTACAACAAGATTGTCTCCAATTTTGATGCCTTCAGATCTAACTTCAGCCATTAGTATCTGAAAATCTTGAACTTGCTCCACTACTGATTTTCCATCTATCATTTGATAATGGAAAAAACTGCTTGCAGCATATTTTTTAGCGCCTGCCTCTTCAGTATTATATTTATTCTGTAAGGCTTTCCAAATTTTCTTGGTAGTGGTGTAATTAGTATCATGATAATCATAAAATTGATCCGAAAGACAATTCAAAAGATAATACCGACATTTATACTCATCTGTGTTGTATTTCTCTATTTTTTCAAGATGAGCGGCATACTCCTCATCGGTCATCTCTTCAGTGGAGACTTTGTTTGGATTTTTCTCTGTTAGGATATAGGTCACCTTGAAAAGACTGAGATAGAAAAACACCTTACCTTTCCATCTCTTGAAATGAGAACTGGAAGGGCTTGTTAAGATTACCGGTATTCTCGTTGGGCTTTTCCAATATTGGCTCCATGAATTTTACTGTTTGAATCTCCTTAAAATTGTTGGTGATAATTACAAATAAAACACTAGAAAATACAAATAATAAAATTTATAATAACTATTGAAAGGGCTGAGGTGTGGGAAATTTGTTCTTTTGAAGGAGATTCAAACCCTCTACGGTTAGACAAAGCCTCACACCGGTGCAGCAGAAAAAATCTTGACTTGTCCCCCTCCAGGATACAATAGCCCGACAAAGTCATATGGTTCACCAATACTGCATAATTGGTTGAGCCCAAATCTTAATCACATACACTATTTATTTCTTTGCCTAATAATCTCACACAAACATAATAAAACAGCAAAAATTTCTTCTTATCTTTCAAGATAAGAGGTTAGCCCAATTTATAGGAGATGAAAGCTTGGTGGACAAGTTTCTTGGAGGATTCTTAGAAGTTAATTGGAGGATAAGTATAGGAGAGGAAACTTGGTGAGAAAGTTCTTTGGAGGAGACATGGAGGCAAAGAAAAAAACTTGACTTAGGCAAAGACTTAGAGAAAAAGAAAAGAAAATTTGGAGAGAAAGAAAAAAAAAAATCAAACCTATAATACCTTCTAACAGAAAATAATATGTATTTGAATTAAGAATTTAAGAATATATTTGTTGATGGAAAAGAAAAGGAATAAAATGGAAGTTTCTTCTTCACAAATCTGCATCGAATTCTTGATCCAAATTCAAGGTAGTTCACTGTCAATCATGCCAAAAATAAATAATAACAATAAAAATAATTTTTTTCCTACAAATTCAAGTTAAGGTAAAATTTATATACTAGATACCGAAAGAAACACACTGAAAAAAAAAATAAAAAAAATAAAAAATTAAGCCTTGAATAATGGAATCTGTCTGAAATCGATACTAGTCACAAAGTAGTTGTGATTAATGATCATTGGATCCTCTGTGATTGAAATGGCTCTTTTGGAGCAACAAAGTTAGAAAGTACTTGAAATTATTACTTGCCACCATCAAAATCCTCCATGTAATTGATAATTAACAAATCTATCACTACTTATTATATGATATGTCATTACTATATTGATATTAATGTATGCTAAATATTACATCAAATGACAAATAAATTTGTCATAGTTTTTTTTTACATCCTAACATTATATAAACAATTTTATTACAGAAGTCGATCACATAATCTAATACATAAGATAAGATTTTACCAAATTTACTAGTAATATACGCTTTAAAAAATACTCATCGGTATTCAACCTTTTTGGTACTAGATTAAAAGTCACTTTTTGACTATTAACATATTTTATGTCACATCACCTCTTTATTTTTTGTATGCATTTTTAAAAAAAAAATAAAAAAAAAGCTAAAGTCAAATAAAATTAAAAAATAATTTTTAACCTACTTCCCAAAATAACTTATATATTTTGTATTTGATTAGGTAATTAATTTGTTTTTTCTATGTGGACTTATATATCAATAGAAGGAAGGAACCAATGTCAACAGTCCTCAGCAACAGTGAGAAAGGATATGCAAGATCCGAGCACACAGTGGCTTAGCCGGCATTAACATGTGCTCCCAACACTTCAATTACTACAGTCCTGAACACCCACATGCAGTCTTCTCATTTGATAATAGGCATATTCACAAAATAAAATATTACAAATAAGTGATATAATTTTAAAATAATATTATTATAGATGATTTTTTTTTTTATTTTATTTTTTTTTATTTTTTTTTTCACGCAAGAAAAGACTTATACCATACATATAAAAATTTGAACCACACTTTTAGATTATTTGCCCACTGTCTAATTGAAATACAATTTCTCTTATTTCAAATAAGTAGGATAGTAGGAAAAAAAAAGGAGAAATTAGGTGGAAGAAAAAATTAACAAAAAGTAAGAATCTTCTGGGATATAACTATTGCAGTGTATTTTTAAATATAAAAGAGTTGCATCTTGTAAATATTTTTGGTCAAATAAGTTGAATTGTAATTTCTAAAAACAAATCATTTTCATGAGATACAGGTCTCTTCTGTGTATGATACAAGTGCAAGTCTTTCTCATATTGCAAAATTTTACCAAAAAAGATTTTATATAGTGAAATAGTTATTTGATAAATTAAGACCCTAGAAAAATTTATCAGATTTTTGTAAGAATTATAATAAGTGATTGATATTAAAAAGGTATGTTGTGGGTTCGTGTATGATTAAATTCGGACAACACATTAATGTTTTTAACAAAGAAAAGGTCTGTGATCTCAGAATTAAGAATTTAGATTTTATCTAAAATAAATATGTATGATGAAAATTAAATTAATAAAATGTGAGTTCACGAGTAAAATGATTAATTATTGTTTCTGGATTAATTCTTGATAAATAATTCTAGATTTGTAATATTGTTGTTTAAATAAAATTCTAACTTTATAATATTACTAAGCCCTCGTTTGGGAGTAATCATTTTAGTGAAAAAGTAAAAAAATATATATAAATTATCACATTATTCTTTTTATTTTTTTGTACTTTTTTTTATAAAAAATTAAAAAATTATTTTTCCAAACGAAACCTAATTATTCTTTCCTTGTCCCAATAAAATGCAATTACTCTTTTTTCTCAATTGCTACATCTACTTCACAACATCTGATCAGCCTACCCTCATCAATCACCTCTCTCTCTCTCTCTCTCTCTCACATCAATCAACCTGAGAATCAGAAAACTCTGCCACCAGTAACCATGGAGGTCTACACTGAAGGTGACAAGTGGAAACATCCGAAGGATGAATCAACAAGTAACAACTATTCTCTCAAAAGGAGCATTTCTCAGAAGACCTCTGCCTCCAAGTCTCCATTTCTGAGGAGCTTTTCACTGAAGAGCTCTTCTTTCAAGTCTCCTCCTCTATCATCAAGTAGTTCTTCGCCGAACCCAATCAAAACCTCTTCTTCTTCTTCATCTTCTTCTTCTCTATCAAGGAGTTCCTCGCACAAGTGCTCTGATTTTGCCAAAAAGTGCAGTGGAATGGCCAAAGAACAGAGGGCGAAATTTTACATCATGAAGCGTTGTGTGAAGATGCTTGTCTTCTGGAACAAGAAGAATGGTGATTCCTGAAAGATTAATTCGATATTTTTTAAATTTTTTTTTTTTTTTTTTTTTTTGGCATTCTTCTTTGTGCGTGATGGATCTTGGGTTTGTAAGTGTTCTGTCATCCGATTAAGAAGAGACTGTAACAAAATTTTCTTGATTTTCTTTATACTTTTGTCTAGATTCAATTTTAAGTTCAATGATGAATAGAAATATGGGCTGCAATTGTTTCATATTGTGATAAAATAAATAAATAAATAATTTAGGCAATTAATGGTCTAAGTTTAAGTGGTCAAGCTAACCCTAACTCTAGCCCAAGTTCATATTGGTCAATTGTGGGCCAACAAACAATGGGAACACCATGTTCTACTTGCATATAGAAGTCACAGTTTATATGGGTTGTTTATAACATTTTTTTAAGAGTCTGTCAGATAGTTTTAGAAGTCTATTTAATAAATTGTAAGCATAAATAACTTTAAAAATTAGTAAAAAAAAAATATTTTTAATTTCTTCTTTTTAATTATCATTTTTAAAACTCAGCTTAGCTTAACTTATAAAGAGTTATGCCAAATATGTCTATTATAGTTAGCTCCGACTCCCTTCACTTTTTATTAAAATTTTAAAGTGGCTTGGGAAACCTATAAGTTATGGGTAGAGTAGTAGATTAATAATAAATAAATGAAACTTTTCCTTAGAAATTTTATATGTGATGAAGATGAAGAGAGAGAGGATTGGCTTCATATTTAACAAGTAGTACAAAATTATTGTTGAGACCAGATTAGGAAATGGATCTGCATCGGAAATGTACTACATGTGCCTGCCTTTACAAAACAGAGTTAACAGCTTGGAAATGTGATCACAAGAGCATATGATGGCGAGACCCCTAAACCATGTTTTAAAACAAAAAATTTTGAACTGAAAATGCAATGGTATAGCCTCATGTATTTTTAGTACTTACAAGTTATAGGAGTGGATTTGGAAAGTTGGTTAAAATTTGATTTTTTGATTTTTTGTTTTATTTTTAGTAAAAAATATGAGAGGTGATGTGATAAAAAATGGGTTAAAACTTTTAACTAGCTTTTCAAAAGACCCATAATAATGTGTGTGTTTTGATTTAAAATTCATGATAAAAAATTTTACTAAAAAATTTATTTGTATAATTTTACTAAGGTCTCGTTTGGAAACAGGCTATTTTAGTAATTTTTAAATTTTTTGGTTAAAATATGAGGTAAAAAAGACTAGTATGTTTGTAATGACTTTTTGACTTTTTACAAAAAGATGTGCAAAAAATAGAGAGAAATTTTTTTTTTAGACTTTTTGGTATAAGTTGTTAGCTTTTTGATTTTTTTTAGTAACTTTTTGACTTTTAAGTTAAAACAGTCATTTGCCAAACGAGGCCTAAATATCAAATTAAAAAAAATTAAAATTTCTAAATAAATTATTAAATATTTTACACATAAATATAGATCTCATGTGATGTAATTTCATACCCATATAATTATTTTATAAAATATTTAATAATTTTTTTAAGATATCAAATTAAATTATAAATTATAAAATAGTGGTGCTCCAGGGCTCGAAAAATGGTGCCCCGAATGCCCAAAATTTTTTTTTTTTTTTTCTTTTCAGCAGAAGAAAGGAGGGAGGAAGACGAAGGGGGGGGAGGGGGAGGGGGAAGGGGAGGGGGAGGAAGGACTGGAGGGGGCCTAAAAAATGGAGGAGGAGGACGCGATTGGCGGCGATTGGCACGATCGGAGGAGGAGGACGGCGACGTGATCGGCGGAGGCCGACGATCGGCACGATCGGAGGAGGAAGACGACGACGCGATCGGCGGAGGCCGACGCGACCTCCCTCTCTTTCTCTCCCTCTCTTTCTCCTCCTTTTCCTCTTCCTCTTCCTCTGCAACTCAGAGTTGCAGAGGTTCAACAATGGCGAAAAAAAAACAAAAACAAAAAACAAAAAAATAAAATACCCAAAACGATATCATTTTAGACATTCGAAACATTCGAACCAACAATATTTCGGACCCTCAAACATTTTCCATTATAAAAATAAACATTTGACTGGTATTCTATTGTTCGTTTGGTGCAGCATGTGGTCTGGAAATTATCACATGTGCACGCCTGACACATACATTATTCAGGGTGGATCCCGTGGCCAGTAGTGGCCCACCGAACAATTATCCACAAGCCTTCATCATCACTAAGGACATTTTAACGGGATACTAATTTTTTTTATTAAATTTAAATAAAAATTTCTTTTGATATCGAGTATTTTGATGAAGGATTTTATAGTTTCATCAAATTATCAGTTGACCGACCAATATATTTTTTTCATAAATTTTTATCTTGAGATAGTCATTCAGGAGATATTTGATAGTGAAAATTTAATGACAATGAACAGTGATTTTATAAAAAGACACACTAGTCCTCAGTTAATGAAAGAAAAATAAAATTTTGAATTTGATGATGAATTTGATGAATCGTTGAAAGAGTAAAAAATAATTTTTATTTTTATCAAATTTAAATTTAATGATAAATTTGATGAACCATTGGAGATGGTTTATTATGATTTGTTTCATAAATAATAATTACATTAAAATTTTGTTTTTTTCAAGATAAAAATTACGATTTTTTTTTTTGAAACTAGTTTTTCAATTTTTGTAAAGAACAAAAATAAAAAACTGATTATAAAAATAAAATCAAACGGATTCATGATTTTAATATTGATGATTTAAGAGATAATTTTAAAAAATGTCAATTGATAATGGGTGTAAGAGTTGCTATGTATACACATTCAATGATTAACAAACCTACTGAAAGAGAAGGTGAGGCCAAAGCTCCGATCCATCTCTAAACCAACTGACGCTTGATCAAAATATTGTTTTCTTCTGGAAACCAATTATTCAGTGCCCTAAAAGTGGGTGGAAAATTATTGGATTTGGCTCTTGGGTAAATTACACTTATTTCTCCTAAAATTTATCATAATTACAGATATATCTTCTATAATTTCAACAATTACACTAACTTTCTTTACTTTTCAAAATAATATCAAAATTTCCCCCTTTCGTTAAAAGGTTCCAAACGACGTTAACTTACATGTTAAAATATTACCTTTCAACCACATTGTGAAAAAACCAATATCTTAACCTGCCCATTCGTTTATATTTATCTTTTTTAATTAGTTTTTCTTCCACACATAGAATGCACAATTTCATTAATTTTGATTGACTATTATTTAAATGACATAACTTTAATTGTTCATCATTATTTTTTGGTTTTTAAATTGTTTTATTTACACACAGTTTATGAATTTTGTGCACTATTTATAAAGAATAAATGAATATTATATATATATATATATATATATTAATTATCATTGTACAAAAGTTGTTTCACAAGTTTCATTTCAATAATCAAAGTCATTCTTTTGTGAAGTTTTATTTCATAATTGTAAATTTTTCAGTTTATCGTGTTTGTCTAATATATATATATATTTGACGGGTACAAGTATTTTTTGAAAATGGACCATGGTAGTCCCTACAAGTTTGAATATGATAAGTTGATAATGGTCAAGTTCATATTTTAATGGAAAAATTACCAGTAAATCCTATATGGTAGAAAGTTAAACCATTTAGTCCTACAAGTTTTCTTATGCACCATTTAGTCCCACTATCTACATCAACAACATTATTAACATCATCAAACATTATTCTTCATGCAAGGATCGAACATCACCAACATATATACTCATTTGAATGTTAAGACCCATTTATCAACATTATTCATCAAACTTTGATAATCATTATTCATCAAACATTAAGATCCAGCGAACATCAAACATCATCGCCAACATCAACATTATCAAACGTCAGACCAACATAAGTAGTTATAAAAAATAAAAAATAAAAAATTCTGCATTCCCCTATTTTTTATGAATATATATATATATATATATATATTTAATTACCAAAAAAAAAAAAGAACAGCGTCTGTGTTGTTGTCTCTCTCCGGCGAACTAGAGATCTCCAGTGGCAAAATCAAAGGCTCTCTCGAGAGTAAAATTTAAGATCAAACTCTGAACAAGAATCATATACGTCGATCGCCTCTCAATCTTCAACGACGCGGAGGGCTATGGATGTTTCTCACCTCTCTCTCCATCTTCCACGAAGCTTATGCCTATGGTCAACATAACTTGTATACTGTATTGTTTCCTACACTTTTTGGTTAATATTTCAATCAAATTATTATGATGTTCATTAGTTGTTTGATGAAATGTCTCAAAGAGAAAACATTCATAGATATTCAAATTTTTTGGCTACAACATCAAAACATCACTGTGTTGAAGAACATCACTGTGTCCAAAATTGAACTGACGGTGGGAACATCACAGATCCGACATTCAAGAACATCAATGTGTTGAAGAACATCACAAATCCGAGATTCGATCCGATTTGAAGGAAGAACATCACTGTGTTGACGATGTTTTGTTAATGTTGATCTGTTTTGATGTTGTTTTGAGGATGTTTGATGTTCGAAAATTACCCAGAATTTTTTTTTTCCTTTTTCAAATTGCTTTTTTGCTTTGAAGGTCTGGAATGCCTACACATTGACCATTGTTTTTTTAGTGATGTATAATGTATATGTTGATGTATATTTTTTTAGTTTGATGTTGTGTTGTTGATGATGTGATGATGTTTGATGTTGTTTTAATGATGATGTTTGTGATATTTGATGTCGTTTTCATAATGATGTTTGATGTTGTTTTGATGATGATGTTTTGATGTTGTTTTGATAATGATATTATGATGTTGTTTTGATAATGATATTATGATGTTTGATGTTGTTTTGATGATGATGTTTGATGTTATTTTGATAATGATGTTGTGATGTTTGATGTTGTTTTGATGATGATGATATTGTTTTGACGATGATGATGTTTGATGTTTAATGGTCACTAACATTGGAATAGGACCTAACGGTTCATAAGAAAATTCATAGGACCAAATGGGTTATAAAATACAAATTTAGGATTTATTGGTGCATCCCCCTATTTTAATTTGAGAGAAACCCAACCCTAATATTAGTTAATTACTTGATTTTAAATTTTCTAAATTTATTTTTTAGGTTGTGTAATATGTGTGAGCGATTTTCTGACCACACTGCCCGCTTAGTAGTCAACTGGAGAGCACCGGCAGAATAGATGGCACCTGCCTGACCTGCAACAGAAATATAAGAATCCCGCGGTGGTTCGTCCACCCGGGGGCACTCCGACGATCAAGTCAGTATATCTCTCAAAGATAAATCAAGTGCTAAACTCACAAGCTTGAGTATCAAAAGCATACCTTAGACCCATGGGGGTGCCTCTTATTTATAGCCAACTCAATCCCAGTCCCAATGAGAGCCTAACTCCAATGAACTCAGGATTACTGCTAATCTGGGACTTCCAGTGGGATCAGGATAAACTCCCTAAGAGTTTTATCTTTACCCAAACTGAAGTCTTCTCACAATTTAGGACTCTTGTCCTATATCCAGGTTAAGTTCCCTCTTCATTCTAGGACTCTTGTCCCTCATCCACTTATCTCAGATTCCGATATCTTCGGAGATAACCTCGGCCTAGCCGAGATCACCTCGGCATTACGACCAGGACACGTGGCACCTCGGCTGACACGTCGGCATCACCTTGCCACGTGTTGGTACTCAGAAAATATATCCCTACAACTGCCCCCTAGGTTCTATTACCTCGGCATTCTGAGGTGATGGAACCTATATCTGTTCGTTCATCTGTGCCCCTCTGTTCGAGATCAAACTCGCCGACCTCAAAGTTCCCCGGACCTTACTGTCCACTTCTGTCAAGTATCAAGCTTCATGCTTTCCAAGCTGTTCGAGATCACACTTCCTAGCCGAGGTTTTTGGTTTCATTAATTCATAAACTCCAAGAGCATTCCATTCACATTTTCTGGTAGGTTCCTGACTTCCAGTCATCTATTTGACTCTGGCGATCTTCATATCGGTGTTCAGTTCACTTGGTAGGTTCATAAACTCTTTTATTAAGCTCAATCTTTTATAACTCTTCTGAATCCGTTTACTTGCCCTCTGTTGTTTTCTATTTTCGTCTGTTTTCAAGTTTTGAATTGTTTGAATGCTTGGCATTGTTCTTGTCATATCCGCTTTCTGTTGCTAGCATCGTGTTTGGGCCATTACTTTCTTGTTCTTCACATACTTACTTAGTGCCTGTACACTTAGCTTTATTCTTGAACTTTGTCGTCTTCTTGACTCTGATTTTTCTCTTTTTTCATTCAATCCTCTGGCTTTTTTCCTTTCTAGCTCTTTTGCTTAAATTTGTCATTGTTCCAAGCTTTCAAGCTTCTGCAACTGTCTTCGTTCCTTTCCTCCGATGAAGCTTTCGTCATTTTGTCATTGTCGTCAGACTTCGGCAATTCTCATTCCGACTTTCCTCTTTCTGGTAAGCCACTGTTCCTCCTGGTTTTATTACTTGTTGCTTTCCAAGAAGCTCTGCTTCATTGTTAACCACCATTACTGTTTTACCCGCTGTCTCCAAATCATCTTCTTGAATACACACTGTTCACATATCTGTTTATTTCTGCCACTGTTCTTGGCTTGACACACCTATGCAATCTTTTTGTCTTGATTTCCTGATAGCTTCGTCACCATTTTTGATTTACGAATTAAATTCTTGTTTCTGTTTTCTGTGTCTTTTTTCAGATTTTTGCTTTCAATCCTTGCCTTCAAAACTCCGAGGTGCCAATTGCCGAGAAGAGCTTTGATCAAACTCTTCAGGAGATTGATGCTGAGCTCGTGGCTTAGAAGGCTGCTGAGAAGTTCTTTCCAACTGTCTTCTGGGGATGAGACACAACCTGCCGCTGATGCCGAGTAGTTTGCTTCCTTCTTGAATTTGATGCCGAGATAACGGTATAGAAGCTCCTCCAACTGACTGCCGAGGCTGAACCATCGTCGTCCGTCGAAGCAGATCAGTCCGACATTCTTGCTTTCAATCCCTAGTTCTTTAAGGTCTTCATTTTGTACTTGCTAACATTCTCAGCTCTTAACAAGCTAGTGGGTCATCTCAGATGATCATATCTCGGAAACATCTTTCAGTGTTATCTCGGCTATACCAAACTTGTAAATTGCTTCAAATTTCAACAAGTGGTAGACTTCACAATCTTCGATTAACTCATCTTGTAATTTGCTCAAAAATTTCAACAAATGTTAACATTCCTTGCTCCTTAATTATCATTCCTTCCCCATGCACCTTCTCCCTGCCCCCTAGTGTGAACATAAGTTGCACTTAGGATCACATTAGGGAAGTTGGCTTCGTGCCGTAGTCACAGACCTGATGTGTTCTTCTTTCGCTGATGTATTAAAACTTCTGGTATTTAATTCACCTCCTTTAGACCCTCTTTCTCTTGGCCTTTGTAAACTATCATCGCTGTTTCTTTGAAGCATTTATTCCTTTCACAATTCTGGTTTACCACTTCTGGCGTGTACTTAGTGGTTCTGTTTCTAATCAAAACGACGTTTGACTCCGGCGAATCTTTTGCCGACATTTAACTTTGTGCACTTTTTAACTTGTAAATTCTCTCAGAAAACATCATATTGTTTTAACTTCATTTAAACATCATCTCGGCTTGACTTCGGTTAAGCATTATCTCAGTTTAACTTCAGTTAAACATCATCTCAGCTTAACTTCGGTTAAGCATTATCTCAGTTTAACTTCGGTTAAACATCATCTCGGCTTAACTTCGGTTAAGCATCATCTCAGTTTAACTTTAATGCTCAAAACATTAATTGCGTACCTTTTTGTGTTTTAGACAATGTAAGCTCTGCATATAGCCGATGTGCCTCCTTGTTCTTGGATGTCTAATTCGACTTTCCTTCTCTGAATGCTTGTGCCTTTGTCTTTTCTCGACTGCCTTTGCATGATTCTATACTTAGAATATTTTGCGTGTCTTTCATATTTTGCCCCCTTTGTAAAATCGTCTCAGGGTTTCAAACCTTGGGTATATTAACTACCAACTTTACTTCGGCAAGAAACTGTCCTGCAAAACTTTACTTTGGCAAGATACTGATCTGCAAACTTTTCATAAGTTTCAACAAGCATATATTCTTATAAACTTTTCAACAAGTATAAAAACAGATTTCACTTTAACCTGTAAATCGCTCGGCTTAACTTCGGTTAAGCATCATCTCGTTTTAACCAACTTGTAAATTCATACAGAACTTCAACATGTGTTATTCCATGAACTCAGTCTATCTTCATCTTGTAAATTGCTACAAATTTCAACAAGCGATAGACAAAGAATGATCTCGGCTTATCTCCAACTTGTAAATCGCTACACATTTTAACAAGTGTTAAGGACTGGTTTCAGCTCAACAGCTTGTAAATTGCTACAAATTTCAACAAGTGTTAAGGAATGGTTTCAGCTCAACAGCTTATAAATTGCTACAAATTTCAACAAGTGTTAAGGAATCTTTGTCAGCTTAACAACTTGTAAATTGCTACAAATTTCAACAAGTGTTAAGAAATGGTTTCAGCTCAACAGCTTGTAAATTGCTACAAATTTCAACAAGTGTTAAGGAATCTTTGTCAGCTTAACAACTTGTAAATTGCTACAAATTTCAACAAGTGTTAAGGAATGGTTTCAGCTCAACAACTTGTAAATTGCTACAAATTTCAACAAGTGTTAAGGAATCTTTGTCAGCTTAACAACTTGTAAATTGCTACAAATTTCAACAAGTGTTAAGGAATCTTTGGTCTTAACTTCGGTTAAGAATCTTCTCGGCCTAACTACGGTTAGGCATCTTCTTGGCTTAACTACGGTTAAGCATCTTCTTGGTCTTAACTTCGGGTTAAGAATCTTCTCGGCTTAACTACGGTTAAGCATCTTCTTGGCTTAACTACGGTTAAGCATCTTCTTGGTCTTAACTTCGGGTTAAGAATCTTCTCGGCTTAACTACGGTTAAGCATCTTCTTGGTCTTAACTACGGTTAAGCATCTTCTTGGTCTTAACTTCGGGTTAAGAATCTTCTTGGCTTAACTACGGTTAAGCATCTTCTTGGCTTAACTACGGTTAAGCATCTTCTTGGTCTTAACTTCAGGTTAAGAATCTTCTCGGCTTAACTACGGTTAAGCATCTTCTTGGCTTAACTACAGTTAAGCATCTTCTTGGTCTTAACTTCGGGTTAAGAATCTTCTTGGTCTTAACTTCGGGTTAAGAATCTTCTCGGCTTAACTACGGTTAAGCATCTTCTTGGCTTAACTACGGTTAAGCATCTTCTTGGCTTAACTACGGTTAAGCATCTTCTTGGTCTTAACTTCGAGTTAAGAATCTTCTTGGCTTAACTACGGTTAAGCATCTTCTTGGTCTTAACTTCGGGTTAAGAATCTTCTCGGCTTAACTACGGTTAAGCATCTTCTTGGTCTTAACTTCGAGTTAAGCATCTTCTTGGTCTTAACTTCGGTTAAACATCTTCTTGGCTTAACTACGGTTAAGCATCTTCTTGGTCTTAACTTCGGGTTAAGAATCTTCTCGGCTTAACTACGGTTAAGCATCTTCTTGGTCTTAACTACAGTTAAGCATCTTCTTGGTCTTAACTTCGGGTTAAGAATCTTCTTGGCTTAACTACGGTTAAGCATCTTCTTGGCTTCAAGCTGGGGTTTTCAACCCGGCCAACTTTAGTCTGATCTTCTGTGTTTCCTTTTTATCCTCTGGGATCTTAGATCTATTCGCTGTGCTCTTCTCTTCTCGGACTTAAGCGCCGAGATCTTATCTTCTTAGATCTGCTCACTCGGGTTGAGCTCTTCTTTTCTTGGGCCTACTCATCTAGGCCGAGATCATGTCTTCTAGGATCCGGGATCTGGAATCCGGAATCTGCTCACTTAGGCTGAGTTCTCATCTTCTCGGGCCTACTCATCTAGGCCGAGATGACGTCTTCTCGGATCCGGGATCTAGAATCCAGGATCTGCTCACTTAGGTTGAGCTCTTCTATACTTGAATGTCATCTCCTTGGGAGCACTCATGCCCCCCGTCTTTGCATCCTTTCTGGAAGGGTCTTCGTTCTTCTGCAGGTATCTATCCTTCCATACCTGGAGGTCATCTTTGTTGTAGTATCCGCTTCGATCTGTTGTCTTTGATGCGTCACCTTCCTGGCCGGCGTCTTTCACTCCGTGACTCTGGTCACGAGTTTCTGTGTTGCGGTTGTCCCCTTCAGCGTCGAGGTCGATAGATCTCCCATTCTCAGCAGGAGTGTTTGTCTTCAATCTGATCCTTCTGTCCGTCATTAGCCATCTATTCTTCTTTCTTTCCCACAGACGGCGCCAAATTGTGTGAGCGATTTTCTGACCACACTGCCCGCTTAGTAGTCAACTGGAGAGCACCGGCAGAATAGATGGCACCTGCCTGACCTGCAACAGAAATATAAGAATCCCGCGGTGGTTCGTCCACCCGGGGGCACTCCGACGATCAAGTCAGTATATCTCTCAAAGATAAATCAAGTGCTAAACTCACAAGCTTGAGTATCAAAAGCATACCTTAGACCCATGGGGGTGCCTCTTATTTATAGCCAACTCAATCCCAGTCCCAATGAGAGCCTAACTCCAATGAACTCAGGATTACTGCTAATCTGGGACTTCCAGTGGGATCAGGATAAACTCCCTAAGAGTTTTATCTTTACCCAAACTGAAGTCTTCTCACAATCTAGGACTCTTGTCCTATATCCAGGTTAAGTTCCCTCTTCATTCTAGGACTCTTGTCCCTCATCCACTTATCTTAGATTCCGATATCTTCGAAGATAACCTCGGCATTACGACCAGGACACGTGGCACCTCGGCTGACACGTCGGCGTCACCTTGCCACGTGTTGGTACTCAGAAAATATATCCCTACATAATATATTGATAAATGTTTCACAACCATCTTATACTATAGCCCTGTTTGTCAGGGCTTAATTTAAGCTGTTTTGATATATTTGGGTTAGCTTATGCTTATAGCTTATAGCTTTGTGGAAGCTGAAAACCAGCTTATTCTGTGAGCTGGGCTGGATATGCTTTGAGAATAAGCTGGAAATCAACTTAAGCTGAAAGTTATAAGTTATAAGCTGTTTGAGCATAAGCTATAAGCAGCTTCCCACAGCTCTACCAAACAGGGCCTATGTTTGATTCACACGAGTAAAGTAAAATAAAGTGATCATTCTATCGTAATGTCTATTTTCATATTTGATTCACTAAAAAAATAGAAATTGTATTTTAAATAAAATCATCATTAACCTTTAAAAAAAAATAATATTTGAAAGCACATTTTTTATTTTGTTTTTGAGAATTTACATGAGTTGAGATTTAAAATGTTATCATTTGACTTTTGCATTTTTTTATATTATAAGAATATAGCAATTTATTTTTTATTCACTACAGGTAAACGAATAAAGTGAATAAAGAACCATCCTAACTGTGCCGTTTAATTAGTAGACAATCAAAACTAACAAAATGTGCAACGTACCAAAGCTGTAGCATTTTTAACCACAACAGTCCCCACTGTGCGTAAGGTGCAACAGTGACCTCAAACCTCAAATTTCTTAAGTATGCGTTGTGTGAGTATGATTAGGTTAAAAGTTGTGGAAAAAAAAAAATTCAATAAGTATGCTTGTATTTGCAAATGAAGAAATTTTGACGGTTTGGGAGTTTGTTTGGGTAATTTTTAATTAATTTTGAGGGTTTGGGAATTTTGAGGGTTTTTTTTTTTTTTTTTTCTATATTTTTAATCAAATATTGTTATTTATTGGATTGTCAAATATCATTACTTACTAGATTTGGAATATAGGGATTTTGACTAGATTTTGTTGAATTATTTATTTAGGGTTTATTATATATTTTAATATTATAAAAATATATACAAAAATTTTATTGGAATTTTTTATGGTGATCTTAATGAAATTTTACTGATATTTTTTACATGAACTTATTATCAATCATGGTGATTTTTTACTAAAATATGTTGAATTATTTATTTATTTAGTGTTTTACTAAATGTTGTGCAATATTACAACAGATATGCATGAAATTAAATGTTATTCTATAACTGTTACAGCCACGGCGTCATTCGTTTACTTGGGCAAAGAGATAGCTTGGTGGGAAAGAAATAAAGTTTATTGAAAATTTGGAGAGAAATGGTTACAAGAGAAGCGAGTTGAGTTATAAATAATGTGAGGGTATTTTGGCCATTCAGGTGTTTATTTTTTATGATGTCATTATATTTACTTTTGCAACGTCTTTCTAACAGAAGGAAGAATCATTGTATTATTTTGTAAAGTAAGGGAGGTTAATGTAATTGTTAAAATCATAGGGGAGGCACTTGTAATTATGATAAATTTCAGGGGAGGTAAGTGTAATTTACCCATTAAAAAATTATCATGTTAGTAGATTATTTTTTTTTTTTTACAAACAAATATGGTCTTCTTATGAGATTATAGATTTCTGATTAATCTTTTTTTTTTTTCATGAATGGTCTATAGAGGTAAGTATGATCTGGATTTGTTCGATTTGAAATAAAATTAGGATCAATTTGTTGTCTACAATTTTATAAAAATTGGGGCCAAATCAATCCATTCGAATCACTTAATCAATCCAAACCAAACTATTTAAATACGGTTCGGTTTATTTTGGAATCACAATTTCACATATAATATGTTTACAAGAAAAATCATATAGTAGTCACCAAACAAACTAGTAATAAGCAAATATTGTTCAATATTAATCTACACATGATTTTCCGAAACATAAACATATTGTTCTACTATTAACTTAAACAAACATAATATCTAGTAAATAAACATATTATTTAACATGTTATAAGCATAAAACTCCCATCAAATAAATAGTATCGTGGCAACAACAATTACAAAACTAAAATTATGCTAAATAATTAAAAAATTATTTCTAGCAACATAGAAAAGAGAAGAAAAAACTGAAATCATATAAATTTTGATTTGGTTTTATATATAAAAGGGTATGATTGTATGCATTAGGATGTATGATAGATATATGACTTAAGTTATATACTAGTTCGATTCCAATTTAGAACCGTGGATTTAAATCCAGAACCGATCCGCGGAGATCAGTTTTCAATTTTTCAAACCAGAACCAAATCACGAATTAGAAAAATCAAATCAAACCTCTTGGATTGGACGGATTGCGAATTTTTCAAATTCTTCACTAAGCTCTAATGATCTATTCAAACTATAAAATATAAACCATTTGAATCATCAAAATAAGCTAAGCCCCCATAGCCTCATAGCAGCAACTCCACATTCAAAATTATTAAGTGTCCACATTAATTACCAATTATTTTTATTTTAGATCTTCTTCGCAAACATCAACACAAAGTATAAGCTCAGTTATATATGTGAATTATGTTTAATTTTTATGGCAGCATAATTTGTTAGTATTAATTTATGGAGAAATTACAATTCAATGTATGTTTTCAAAACAAATTTCAAATCAACAGTAATACTTATCAATTTTAATAATTGAAGTGATAAATTTTTCTATGACTTCATATTTTTTTTTCTTCTTTCAACTGATTTGCAAATTCTTCTTAATTTAATTATATCCTATATATATACAAAATAAAATAAAAAAATGTAAAAAGACAATATCAAATTATTTATATATTTATTATAAAAAGGCATTCACATCACATTCCCATCACTTAGAATTTTACAAAACCGCCCCCACAATTCTTCCGACTGTTGCTTATATATGTGGTAGTAATCAACAACAGCAACCACAAACAAACAACTTATCATCAACTAAATCCCCCAATTTAAGAAAAAAAAAAAAAAACCTTCCAAGTCAATATTTGTTTGCCTACACTCTCTAGCGACATTTCACAACAAAAACGAAAAAACAAAAAGCAAATACAAAAACAGTATAATAAGTTATAGCAAGGGGAAAAGTAGAGATAGAAGCTTGAGGAGCCCAGGCATAGTCAAAGCTCAACATGTAGGAAGATCGGAGGGTGGAGGAAGCAGCTTTTGGTTTGGGAGATCACCATCCAACACTATCCATGCCATCCTCAATCCCCAACTCAAATGAACGTCAAAATGACAGTGCATAAACCATACACCTGTTTTCATCACCATATCATAATATTACTATCATAAACCATCTTTGTCAATCCAATCATGGGAAATTAAAACTTGTGTTGTGAATAATTTGTTGAATACCAACCATCAGTTGTAACACTAATGAGATACATCACATGCTATAAACTTTTTTTTTTTTTTTTTTGATAACTCAGGGTTTTCGGATCAGCTTGCGCACACCTCGACTAATTCCTGAGAGGCCAATTCCACCGTCCACTAGCGGGAGGTCCATTTAAAGTCAGAGTAAAACTCCGTATAAACTAGCCCACTAGCGGAGGGCCCATTAATGATATTGAATTATGCCATTTGTTAAATTTTTTATTTTTTTATTTTTAATTTTGTATTATACTAAGTTTTTTATGCCAGCAACGCCATTTAAAATCAAGAATAGCATGGTGATATTTTCCACACAAAAAAAAAAAAAAAAAAAAAACAAACTGCAACAAAGTATATCTTTTATAGAAAAATGAAATAAAGCACGTATCTTGAGGACTAAAATGCTACAAATTCATTAGTTTTAATTTTGTTGAGACTTCAATTAAAATTTCAACAATATCCCATTATTGATTTTAATTTACCCAGCATTAAAATGTAATAGATGGCATACTCACTCAGTTACTGTATGGCATGTTGTTATATGAATAATGCTATATGTACTAATTAATATACTAATTAGTATACTAAATGTGGCATATTTTTAGAAGTTTTGGATATTTGTAATTTGTACAATAGGTGGGGTCAATAATAATAGCATAACAATAGTTGATACAATAATATGTATATTAATGGGTGCATGTAGTACCACCGTTGTTATATTATTGAATTTTTTCACCTGGATTATCGGCCTGGAAGCGGATCGCCAACCACCCACCGGACGGCACGCCAGCGGTATTCCGTTCGACTGGGTCGACAAGGTTAAACCTAGCAGGATCCTTCTTAGGATCAAAATTTCCAGAACCTTGTGCAATCACAAAGAAATTGTATCCATGAAGATGAAGAGGGTGGTTCTCCGCCCCCTGAATACTAGTATCCTGCAGCACCACCTCCACGGTGGTGTTAAAAGGCAGCACCACCAACTTGGTTCCATTGCTCACCATGGTGTTGTTAGGCGGTGTCCCGGTATAATTGAACGGCACAAGTGGAGTACTCGGAAAATCAGTAGTATAAACACCGTTCGATTTTCCAAAGAAATAAGACTGGAGGAGAGCAGTTGTGGGTAGAGAAAACGATATGTTGTTCATAGAAGCAGAAAATTTCGTCCCATTAGGCCCCTGACAAGTCTGGTTTTTCGGGCACGGGTTGGTCCCCAGGCCTACCGTGAAGAAAAACCGCCTTTGGACAGTTTTAGGGACCTTATTGGCAGGAAATTTAACAGTGTTCAAACTGCGAAATGTGGAAGTGAAATTTGCAACGAAGGAAGTCGCGTTGATTAAAGGGAGAATTGGAAATGGGAGGCCTAAAGAAGCGTTGGAAAAAGAAGACATAGACGGGTTTTTCCCGTACTCGAGAACTCCAACAATGGTGGTGTTGTCGAAGGTGCCTGAGGCCGCAGTGGAGTATGGGCTCGCCGCCATTAAGAAAGCGGTGTTGTTGGTGTTGGGGTTGGTTTTGAGTAGGACGTTGGTGGTTTGTCCAGGGGCAATTAGGAGAGTATCTGTTTGGAATGGTTTGACATAAACTGCATCTGCTTCGACAATTGTGAGGGAATGGTTCTGGATTCTGAAGAATAGATCGTCATTGAGTGCAGCGTTGATCAGGCGAAGAAGGTATGTCTTGCCAGGCTTGACATTGAGCTTGAATGTCTCTGCCAATGCATCAAAAACAAATTAGAATTGTGTAAAAGAAATTTGTACAATAGGCCTAACTGAGGATTACCATTGGCAGAGCAATTGTACAGTGGCCCTGGAAGTCCGTTAATGGTGTATGCATCAGAGTTGTTTGGGCCAGCTCCAGTTTGCAGTGCCTGGTTGATGACTGCCTCTGTATCAGCATTCCACCACTCGCCTGTAGATTTTATGTATGAAATACAGACAATCATATGTTAGTGGATTTATAAGGCCAGTAAATGGGACACGATCTTTTGTACTTAAATTTCTCTGTCTCGAAATTTTTTTAATCTTATGAGATGGTGGGAAAATGAAGACACAACCGTACCCAGAAAAATATCTAAAAAATTGGTCAAACTTAAATTGTGCGCACCGTATTCATTATAGGTGTGGCTCACAACTCATTAGGTTTGAATTTAAAC
This sequence comes from Camellia oleifera, assembly GCA_022316695.1. NCBI lineage: Eukaryota > Viridiplantae > Streptophyta > Magnoliopsida > Ericales > Theaceae > Camellia > Camellia oleifera. The sequence continues at coordinate 46,795,701 of CM039312.1, read as the reverse complement.
CGTATGCTTGTTTTGGGATATATTCCAGAGTAAAATTTATAGATTCTTATCTTTTATGTTAGTAGATTTAAGCCAATAAATGGGTATGAGATCTTGTGTACTTAAAATTTCTCTATCTCAATATTTTTCTAATAACATGGTTTAGTGAGAATTTCAAAACAAAACACAATCGCAGAGAATGCATAAAGACAAAGAAACAAAGAAATTTAGGTACAAAAAATTCTTGGTTCAGTAAATGTGTTAGATGGTTACCGAAAAGGATGGGGACTTCCTTGTGGGGTTTGGAAAATGGGTAAGAAACATTGTGCTTGGGGAGGATGATGAGAGGTCCATAGAGGGTTGCTCTAAGCCATGAGATATGGGAATGCCAAAACAGAGTTCCCCTTTGCCCGACAATGGTGAAGTTGTACACATAGGTCTGCCCTGTTTGTATAGGGCACTGAGTCACATAGGATGGCCCATCTGCCCATCCACTCTGAAGTTGCCTAATTCCATGCCTGTTCTCATCATAAAACCATTCACCAAAATCATAATTAGTGAACAGAGGAATAGTTAAATTGCGTGTTATGGTAATTGGTGATCATATATATATGAAAATATAAAAACTTAGAAAAATTGTCAAGAAATTTATCTCGAATTATGATTTATAGTCTAGAAATAAATCGTTATCATACATTTGTTTTTTAAGTATTTTTCAAAGTAAAATTTTTGAATCCCTCGTATTGTTGATATAATACACGGTTCAAGTTTTGAGGACCAAATCCTCTGTCTCCATATTTCTTGTTCCTATTTCAAATAACTTCTCTATTACATGATTGAGTTTAGAGAGATTCATCGTGTAATTGAGAAATAGTTTAGGATAAAGAAAGGTTGGAGAATGAAGACGAGATCTTATGTGCAAATATATATATATATATATATAGTTAGAGTTTCGAGCTTGAATTTGTTAAAAAAATTAAAAATAAATAAAAATAGATAATTGATTGAGTAGTAAGTCTAGAAAACCATAAATTGTCACAAAATATATATGGATGGAAAAATTTTAAAAATGGATTCCACCTACAAATTATGTAATATTATTCATTTATATGCATTTCATGCAGTGTTTGATTTCTGTGTTCCTAGCCGAACTATCAAAGATAGTGGATGGTTGACATACCAATGGAAGCTGACATTGTTGGGAACATGATTGACAACCTTGATCAACAAACGATCGCCCTCTCTAGCAATAATCCGAGGGCCAGGAAACTTCCCATTGACAGTCAAAATAGTCTTTGTATGGCACAATCTTGTCACATTTTGCAATCTTACCTACAAAACATATCAACAAAAATGATAAAACCAAAGACGTGTAAGCATATATCATAAATTTTAACAATCGAAGATCTTCTGTCCCACTCATCTATGTCTTTCTGTTCCAAACAATACCGTCTTTGGAGCAGAGGATTAGATGAGAGCGGACCAAAAGATCATATTCTAAAATGAGCTAATATCGAAAGGGCATTCATTACATTGAACTTGTAGTGCCTTGTAATGCTTGCATGCTTTGCACTTGCAACAGTGAATAATATGCAGAGTAAAACACCCACAAATGGTGGAGATGGAATAAATGAAGAAGAACCCATGTTTTGAGTGTTTGTTTAGTACTTGATTTCTCTGTACTTTGAAACAAGAAACAACAGTAAAGCCAAGCTTGCTTGTACTTTAATTACAGCTTCTCTCTCAGTGTATGGAATGATTCATGAAAGCCCAGTGATGATGTTTATATAGAGGCATAGGGTTAAGGAGTGTTTGGTTGATTAGGTAATCAATGCTTTAGATTTTCTCTGGAAAAAAAAAATTACAGACAGAGATTTCATTTGGAAAAAAATAATCAGTAAAAATAGATAGGCCAACTGTTGGTCCAACTTCATTCACTGTTGGAGTGTTATTGAAGTCAATTTTTTTGATTTGAACTCCTAATTATTGTCAAACATTATCTTCATGGTGGTTTTTGTTTTTTTTTTTCCCAATTGCACCCAAGTGTGAATTAACTAGATGATTCCAATCTATACCTTAGAAACTGTGTCTTGGAGGACATTTATGTCATGTTGTTTGATATTGCAAATCTTAACATATGAATAATGATTCACGGATACCAGATTTTTGTTTGGTTGGTTTGATTTGTATGATATTGCCAAGTGTTGGTGTTTGTTTAACTGTAACCATTATTTGACTCCTGATCCTCTACAGTTTGATTATGAAATTAATTGTACACAAAATATTTTACTGATTGTTGAGCAACAATCACATTTTAAGTGTGATAATTCTTATCTCACACAATTAATTAGTATCTTTTTTATTTAAGAATTCTTTTAATCATAGATAGCATTGTTATTCTATTTTTATTTTTAAAATTAGTAAACATACATATCTTATGTGGATCACATAAATTTATTTTATAATTAACTTCGTAAGTTAACCATAAATGATATTCGATTAACTTGATCCTAAAATCTCACTTTACTAGCATCTAAATATTCTCTCATAACCCCGTAAATTACAGTCTAAATCAAATTATGCAGAGATCATTTGAGATTGCCTTTTTAGTAGTTTTTTGTTGACTTTTATTTATTTATAATTAGTGATATTTTTTTTAATTAGAAAACTTTAGCTTTTAGAATTTACCCGACTAGACCTAATGTAAAAGTAAAAAAAATTTAAAAGAGTTTACTAAAGACAAAAAAAGAAAAAGAAAAAAGAATTCAAAATTCTTCTACACTAACGGACTGGAAAAATAAAATTTGACACAAATTTTTAAAAAAAAATACTAAAGCAAAAAAAAAAATGAAAATTTAACTAAATGCCAAACAAGTGTATATTAGATGGAGATTATATATATCTAGAGATTAATCTCAGCGAAGTTCCAAATACCCTTAAAAAATAAGTTCATTTCAACCGTTAATCTTGGTGGAGAAGACAAATCATGAGGGATACCATCCTCTTGATCTTCCAAAGGAATCTTTTCCAAATGTGAGTCTTGTTTGTGAAAATGGTTACTCTGTGCACCAGGGCTTAATCATTGTCATGTAGGACTTTTGATTGAGATATTAACATCGGTTGGTGATGACATATATATATCTCCCAACCAAAATAGGGGTTTAAATAAGGACTGCCTATACCACAAAAAGAGAGGGACATTTGACCCGCCTTTCTTCCAAGCAACAGAAGAATAATGATAAAGATATTAGGTCTGTTTGCTTTATTCCAATTTGTTTACTATAAACGAACTAATCACTGAAACTTAAACACCAAGCTAATTAAACCAACATTTAAGCAAAATACATTAATATCAAATGGGTGAGTTATAAAAGTTTATTATAATATAATAAGTCTAGCAACTATGTAATTATTACACTAGCATATGATCAGTTAATCACTGGGATATATTTTTGTAGTTACACCAACTATCCCCCTTGTAGCATACTTGTTTTGTTAAATAATAATAATAATATGAATACATAATTTAAGACAGGAATATTGTGATAATGATATTTTTGTAATCGACCCCGCTACGTAGCTCGAAATTCGGTGGCCCGAATTTGGCTCGACACCAAAACGACGTCGTTTTGGTATCTTTGTTTTTTTTTTTTTTTCTTTTTTCTTGTGTTTTTGTTGCAAAAGGAAGAAGAAGAAGAAGAAGAAGAAGAGTGGAGAAGAAGAGAAGGAGAAGAGAAGGGAGGAGGAGGAGGAGGAAGGAGGAGGACTGGAGGGGGCATAATCACAGGGGGAGGAGGAGGCGGAGGCGGGGCCGGAGGCGACAGTGGTGGTGCTGCGACGATCGCTGGTACTGCGACGATCGGCGACAGCGAGGCGACGGCGGTGGTGCTGGGACGATCTCCTCTCCTCCTCTCTCTTTCTCCCTCTCTCCTCCTCTTTCTCTTCTCCTCTCTTCTTCCTCTCTTCTCTCCCTCTTCCCTCTTCCTCTTTTCCCCTTTTCTCTCTGTCTCTGTCTTCGAATTCGAATTCGAGCCATTTTTCGAGCCACAGATTCGAGCTACCAATCTTTTTCCTTTTGTAATTGAAAATTAAAGTGATGAGTATTTTGACTTTCAATCAATAAACATAAATAAGACTATCATTTTATATATAAATTCTAGTATTTGTATAGCATACAATTTGATATATTTTATTTTTCTTTCGTGTTCTTTGGTACTTGAACATACTCAAAGCGAGAGTAGATAGATGGATTTGAAAGCGAATACATTTTAGAAAACAGACAATAAAAGAATGATAGAAGGTACTAAATTGGAAGATTTTAAGTCACATGAACTACTGTAGTTCATGGAAATGGAAATTCTTTATTTGCTTATATTTTATTGGTTTGTAAAGAAAAAGAGGTCCGTAAAAAGAAACAAGTGATCTGAATTCAGAACTAGAAAATAATTCATAACTTAGACAATCAAAAACTTATCATAATTGTTATGCAATGATTCACTAGTGATCAATTATTTATTTATATTGATAGAGATATGATCCAGGTCCAGTGGCGAACTGTGTAAGGGTTGGAAGGCATGGCACCCCATTAAACATAAAGATTCTTAAGTTTGGCCCCATGAATCAAAATTCTAATTCCGCCCCTGCCACAATGTGGTTGGTCAGAGTTTGGCAAGGTATAAAGTAGAGTATTTGATTAAAGTGGCTAGGACGACAATTAGAGTGTACCGATTAAAGTGGCTAGGACGACAATTAGAGTGTACCGAGTAGATTATATAGAGTAGTCGAGCTGACTAGTTAAAGTTAACTACAAGCACTCTTAAACTCACCTTTATAATTAAGCCTAGAATCATATCATACAATAAGCAAATAATTAAAATTTCAAAAAAGTGAACTAAAATTTAATCAACATATATAATAGAAAAGGTAGGTCTTGTAGATTAAAAAGTCAAATGAAAAAAAAAAAAATGATGTCGAGTCTAAGCAAAAAGAATTACAGGACATGGACTCGACATTAAAAAGACACCCAAGGCTCTGGTATGGGGTGTCAATTGGACAAGTCAGAACCTCAAAACATTCTCTACAAACCACATCTGAGGGATATAAGTTGTTGGAATTCATAAAATTTTTATGGTTCATGATTAGTCCAAGTCTTGATGAACATAGTTCATAACCTGACATCAACAACCGATTCCGAGGCCCACAGCGACCAAATTTCCTTTCTACAAAAGTAGGAGGGGGCATACATAAAAAATTTAAGTGTACAATGTTTGATTACTGCTAAACAGAACAACAACCAACATGATTATGTCCAATAAAAAGTTAGCTGTTATGACCAACTAGAAATTAACAAACACTAAACATTAAGCAAACTTTGACCATATGAAAATTTGCACAAACATTAAATATAAACAATAAATAAATAAATAAAATAAATTTATACAAATATACTTAATATATTATTAAAATAAACATTAATAATTTATATATTTTTGTGTTTATGAACCCATTCAAACCAAGCTCTTTATTCAAACTTGACTCGATTATTAAACAAGCCAAGCATCAAAACGAGGCGCAATTTTTGTCTCAATTTTTGGTAGAATTTGAAATTCCAAATTCGATAACTACTCCACATCAGGTTCGTTTGGGATGTGGGTTGGCTTTTTGGCTATTTTAGTATGGGATTAAAAAGTCTCGTTTGGGATTGACTTTTTTGACTTTTGTGAGAGAAAAAATGAAATGATTATGGGTTGGATGTAACATTTTGTCATATTTGGCTAAAATAGCCTATTTTATCTTATATGACTATTTTAGTCCAAACACTCGTCCCAAACGAGGCATTCATTACCTTGCCACCCAGGAGCCTTCCAAGTCATGCCTGGTTGACCAGTGCTTGAAACTGATGCAAGTGATTATTGCTGGGGTGCTATTTCTCCTTTAAGAAAATAAAAATGGTAAGTATCTTTGTGGATACAAAAGTGGTGCTGACCTACAGAAAATCATCGTCTCTGATCTTTAGCAAAAAGTTATGGTTGTCCACATAATTATTGCAGGTGGTCCATCACGCTGATCCAACCAGCTGCATCATGCATGGCCTTGAGTTTTGGTGTCAATGCCAATGCCAATGCCTATTCCTAGGCCAACAGTGTTGAAATGAAAGGAGCAGAAGAGTAAGCCACAGTCACTAGAAATAGCCACGGACGGATCCATGAGGTTGGCTTGGAATTGCAAAAGACAGCAGCAGTTGAGTAATCAAAGACAAGCATATCTATATTCTAACCAATTATTTAACAAGTTCGATTTACTATGATGAGACTAATGTTTTTGAAATTTTGGGAAGCAAAGCTCTGATTCAATTAGATTTTTCTGTATTATTGCTTTCTGCATTTATGCAAGTTAGGGTGCAGCAGAACATAGAGTATATTAAAATCTACACAGATGGGAACTACATTAGTATCCAGAACAATATGGAAATTTACAATTACCAAAAAATAAAAAAGCTCAAAAGCTAGTAAGTCACAAAAACTCCAAAACTGTTCAAAGGGTACAAAGGTTTGCTGCATTTTCTCTGTTTCTTGTACTCATGCAAGTTGGAGCACAGTGGACTGAGGTCTACCCACATGAGATTATGCAGCATGTAGAACCAAAAACAAAAACAAAAACAAGAATCAAAAAATCTAAAAGCTAATACTTGAGCTGGAAATGTTACAAAGGATACGATCAACATCAAATCTCAGAAAGAGAGAGGGACATAAGCTACACACAGTCAACTGACAATAAATAAAGAAACAAGAGAAAGAAAATGTCCAAATGAGCTCGAATCCTACGTAGATACAGAGTTTATTTTGAAATAATACATAATCAAAAAATAGTTTTTAAATTTAAATAATAATATAAAATTAATCTAAATATGTTGTAAAATGATTTATAATCAATTAAATTTTATTTATTTTTATCAAAGTTACAAATAAGAGAGTTTTTATTCTAATGTCAATAATTGTGTGTTTTAAGTTCTTAATAAAAAATACATGTCATAATTTAATTGGTAAAAATTAAAAGATAAATTACAAAAGTGATATTTATGATAAAATATAAATGCATTTCATTTTATAGGTTTCGTAAATTTAATTTACCATATGATAGTAGTTAATTACATTGTTAATATACTAATTTTTCTTTATTTTGTAAAGCCTAAAAATTTGTCTGCTCATGCAAGTTGGAGCACAGTGGACTGAGGTCTGCCCAAATGGGATTGTGCAGCATGTAGAACCAAAAACAAAAATGAAAACGAAAACAAGAATCAAAAAAGCTAAAAGCTAATAATTGAGCGAGAACTCTGGAAATGTTTAAAAGATAAGATCAACATCAAACCTCCGAAAGAGAGAGAGACATAAGTTGTACACAGTTAACTGACAATAAATAAATAATCAAGAGAGAAAATTTCTAAATGAGCTTGAATCCTACAGAGATACAGAGTTTACAGAGTTTATTTGAAATAATAGATATTTCGATGAGTAAATCGAGAAAGTTTAAGAAAAATGGAGAGGAAAAAAAAAAAAAAAACAGCGTTAATAGTTTGGAAATTCACCAAAGTACTTAAATATTGATTGAACTGAGCATATGTTCACTGTATATGAAGATCAGAAGATTAGAATCATCATGTTACATGCACTAATGGAAAATTGTTAAATAATTGGTATCAAAGTGAGAAGAGAGACCTGATGCAAACATAGCAAGCTTCAAACAAGGTCTCCCAGTTAACTTGCTCCAAGCAAATTATGTCAATTCATATTCTGAAGCCTTCTTATTCGTATCTTCCTTTCTCAAGTCTTGAATTGTCTACGAGCCAAATTTGAAGTCAGAAATTATAAACCACCCTGAAAGAGTATATACAACGATGCCCATTCCAAAAATATATATTAGCAACAAAGCAGTGAGGAAAACATCCAAAGAAGCACATGCAGAAACACACACACACACACTTTGGGACAACTGACAACCAAGAATCCAAAGTATGGAAAGCATTGAGCTTATTAAAGAACAATGTAAGAATCTCATAAGAAAATATACAACTTCTAATGCCGACATTCAAATATTGTGACTTTTATAAAAATCGATCATCCTTGAGATGGTGAGACATGAATCATAATCACGACGTGACACCCTTGACAATACCATTAATGCCTTTTTTGGAGCACTTTTTGCCTGTTTCTCTTCATGAAAACAGACAATTTAAACTAGGCTACCAAGTCAAAGGGTGGAGGTGTTGTGCCATATAAGCTGACTGATAGTCCAAGTGGGCCCACTTTGAGATGGAGAGGAAATCGATTGCAGTTTATATTTGTTGTTCAAATTGTGAAATTAAATAAATAAATTTATGAAGAAATCAAATTATATACCAAGAACATATGTTGATAATTATAATTAAATTTCAACAGAAATACACAAAACAATAAAAGGGTAAAGAGACGAAACCGAAGCCTGCACGGAAGCAGTTTTCTTAAAATAGATTTCGCCGCCTCACGGGTCGAGTGCTTGAGGAAATCCGGCGTCTGTCTCCCAGGATACGACGGGCAAAACCAGCTACGACAGAAGCACTATCTGTCTAGCTTAGCGAACAAAACAATGGCAGCACTCTCTCACAATAGGAACTATCTAGCAAACTGACTTGTAAAATGGAAGCAAAAATTTCTATATTGAAACTTGACAGGAGGGTCTCAATTTATATATGTATAGGGGAGAGAGGAAGAGCCAGGGGCAATACAACTCCAGAAATAGCAAACACTCCAGAAACAATTGCTAATAGATGGATGAAACATTGTACATAGGACCTAATAAAAATTACCTCCTAGGTAAACAGTCCAGATTGACCAATACAACTCCAGAAATAGCAAACAGCACCTTAGCAAGATAGGCCCAGGGGCAATAATATTCCACATGAGGAACAAAGATGGGTAAGAACATGTTTTCCTTAACAAGTGGGTAAGAACATGTTTTCATGCATTAGTGATCAACAGCAGAGGTTCTGAGGAGGTTACATGGTAGCATGTGATAGACATGGAGCCTAAAAACGAATGCTGCCACCACGTGACATATATGGTTGTGCAATAAGAATTTACGGATTGGCTGAAGCGAATATAGATGTTATACGATCCCAATTTCATTCGCTTCCCTCGTGTCTTGTAAACGACTTCAGAAAAAATCAATTACCAAACAAACAAAAAACACAATGCGGCCAACTAATACCTATATATACACAACTAAAAAGTAACTTACTATCATCACACATAGTTTTTTGGAAATCGCTAAATCCACAACTTAAGAAGGATGTATCCACAACCTTCTCTCATGGATGGGGACTGCCTTGTGAGAGAGCGGATTGTGAGACAACCATATTGCTATATGGATATAGAAATCTCCTATTTTATTGACTATGCAACAAGACTTGAGAAAATAAGGTAGAACACCTCTGGTGAAGCTAAAGAAGATGAAGCCTGCTGCAGCAATGACCCTTCACTGTTAAGAAACTGAAATTACGTCAAATCATTTCCAATTTTAAAAAGTTCAATAAAACTTTTCAATAGAAATTTATATGTAATCTTTGAGAAAGAATCCAAACCATGCACAAAAAGAACTCACAAAAAAAGTTATAGATATATATATATAATATATTCTAAGATAAGATAAGAATGCCAACGCTTTATTATAACTCTTCTAGATATACAAATCTTTCCCTGTGTGTTTAATGCAAATTCCTTTCTTCAAGACACGTTAGCGAATAACATAACCCAATGGTCAAAATTAACACAAAGTAATATTAAAATATTTATTTATTTTTTTTTCCAAATGAAGTCGCTTTATTTCAACTTTAAACATCAACCATTTCTATTATAATACCACAGCAAAATCATTGCAAATAGGAAAAAGTTTAGGCACATAAAAACCGATCACAGAATCAGCACTATTCCTGGATTATATCTTTGCACAATTATAACTGAGTGAGTATGAGTTAAAATTACATCCAATCACATTACGACCATGAAAGCACATATTTAGTAGTCAATACACAAAAACTCAACAGGACAAGACTCAATTTTGCTCAATTTTCTTCAAATGATCGTTCAATGAAAACCCTAATTAACTAATATATCAGCAATTACTAGACCTTGAAGCATGAATAGAAGAAATCGTTCAACCACACAAACAGAATTTCCAAACACCAAATTGAACTACGGAAAACCCACATTGTACAAGCAAAACCCAAATCAATGTACTGAATTTGGAAATTTGAATAGAATGAGTTACTTGTAGATGTGAATAAAACCCAAAGCCCGGAACTCAAAATTTGAATAGAAAAAGAACGCAAAGTCATGGGAGAGAGAGATCACAATTCACCTATGAAGCATGGGTAATTTGAAAAATATGTTGTACCTATATCGGATATTTACCGACGCATGGTACTTCATATGATCCTTTTATATACGTATTAGGTGCATGAGATACGTATCCAAATTTTTTTTTCTTAATTTTTGGGATACCCAGATGTGCCTAGTATATACCTAAGTCGTATCGTACTTCAGTTGAAATAATATTTTCTTCTATTACAGAGATAAAACTCCTTTCACTAGACTTCTTTTTTATTTTTAGTTTTATACTTAGCATGATTTTAAAATTAAACTATGATTTATAAATTATTTAACATATTGACATTTAATTTTAATTTATACCTTTATTTTTTGCATTAAATATTAATTTTAGGTTGAATCTTAACAAATTAAACTATTTAATTAATTTTTGCATTACTTTAAATTAAAAATAAATATTTTTTTATAAGCGTACCAAATCGTATTCGTACCTTATTTTTTTTTGGATTTTACGGTGTCAACGTACCCGTATCATACTAGTACTAGTACCCGTACCCGTACTCGTACCCGTGATTCGTAGCAATTAACAAATGTTGTTCATGTATCCTTCGATTCTTCTTTTTGCTCATATTTTAATTATGATTATTTTTTTTTTTTAAATATACATAAAAAAAGGAGTAAATTATTTATAAGTCATATTTGGAAGACTTATACAAGATATGGTCCTTTGAACAAACTTATAACCAATTGGTCCTGTAGTTTTATTGTGGACACGTCTACCCCAATCTTAATTAATTAATAACCTGATTAATAATAATATCATACATGAGAAATCCAATATTACCATAGATTGTGATCATATTTATATGGTTAGAAATTTGAAATTTAAAATAACTTAATTAATGGCAATACCATATATGGGAAATCTAATATTACCATAGATTATGATCATATCTATATAGATAGAAATTTGAAATTTAAAATAACCTAATTAATAACAACACTATATATGAGAAATCTAATATTATCATAGATTGTAATCATATCTATATGGTTGGAAATTTGAAATTCAAACTGTAAATATAACATGTAACATCTCAAACCTAATATGACATTTCCAAACCCAACGTAACATTCTCATATGCTTATGAAATTCAAAATAACTTGATTAATGACAATACAATATATGAAAAATCCAATGTTATCATAGATTGTGGTCATATCTATATAGTTAGAAATTTGAAATTCAAAACATAAATGTAACATGTAACATATCAAACCCAATGTGATATTCTCATATGCTTCTCATTCCAAACCCAACGTAAATGTAACATATAACATCTTAAACCCACCATGATATTCCCATATACTTCTCATCCCAAACCCAACATGACATTCCAATACTACACTATTAAACTATGAATGATATAACATCCTAAATGTAACATGTAACATCCCAACCCAACCCATGTATTGAACCACCATCATCACCAACCCAGTGTAACTTCAACATCAAGCAATAGGATTCAATCTACATTCAATTACAAACCCAAATCTCCAGTAATTTTGTACAACATACTGTGACATATATGTAAACACTGATTACAACAAAAACATGATACACATTCAAACACATATACAACCGAACAAATACACAGATGTCATACACTACATGGTGTATGTGGATTAACGTTACACCTAAATGTACATGCATTGTAACACGATCATCCGGGTCTCAATGTACAATTGCCATCTTACGACGTGGTTCACATTCGACATCCAATTAACAACGAAAACCAAATATCCACCAACCCAACCCTTGAACCCATACACACCATCCCCACACATTGAACATATCAAAATGCATCAACTATCACAATGTCAAATACACACATTTAATCAGAACATTGGCCAAAGTGTGCATATCAATGAGTGTAACAGATTGTCAATACCTTATTAAAGATGAACAATTTACACTTCAACAAACAACACCACACTTCACACACAAAAAAAAAAAAAAAAAACCTCTTCTCCTCAACCGATTGGAGTCGAAATTTATCAAAGGAATCAATACACAACTCTCAAACTTTATCATATCATCAACCATATCTACATCCATTTAAGTAACATTTTGAAAATGCACTGAAATCCCGCAATCAAGGCAAAAAAAACTTACACGATCATTGCCTGTAAACTAGTCCTTTCTAAAAGTCTTTCAAAACATGATATGATGAATGAGAAAATAAGATATAATATAGAAATAAATTAAACTACTTTAAATAAGATTTCAAATTTTAAAAGAATATTTATAAGATTTCACATTAAATAAGTCTTTTAAAGAGAACTTATAAATAATTTTTCCTAAAAAAAAGAAAAGAAAGTACATATACAGAAATCTAATAAAGCTCGGTAAAAACAAATATATATATATATATATATATATCTATATAACAATGAAAGGCTCAATTTGAATTCAAGGCTCAAAATGTATATGTGTCAAAATTTGGACCTTTAGATTGCTTCAATCTAAGGACTGAAAATGTCTTAAAATGTAAATTGATCCAATGGTTAAAATTTTCTCATCTCAACCTTCAATGGTTGAGATGTCTCTATGTCCTAACGGTCCAAAATGTAAATTGAAGAAAATCTCTCTCTCCCCTCTCCATCACAGATTCACAGGTACTCATCTCCTCTCTCTATCTCATTTCAATTTTTGAACTCTCTCTCTACCTGCATCGGAGCCCATCCCGTGCGACGACCACCGACCATCACGACGCCGACGACCACCGACCACCACGTGGCCAATCCGGAGCCGTTGATCGGGAAATCCAGAAGCTTAAGGCCCGTCATAGAGGGTCCGGATCCGGATGGAGGCGAAATCGGGGATTCGAAGCGCGGGCTAGGGCTAGGGCAGTCGATGAAGGGGCAGCTTTCAAGGACTCCATCAGTGGCTTCGAATGCTTACAAGCGGTCTGATCTGAGATTGTTGCTCGGTGTTTTGGGTGCTCCTCTCTCCCCTGTGCAAGTTAGCGCCAATGACCCTTTGCCTCACCTCTGCATCAAGGACACTCCCATTGTATGTATCTCTCTCACTCTCTCTCTCTCAGACATTGTCTCTTACATGTTTTCAGAGTTCTGTTATTCAATACATGAGTTATCTCCATGAAATTTTCTTTTTTCCTCCTTAGATTGCACTGTATGGTTTTGGGTAATTTAGATTAGTTTGGGGTTGGTATACATAGGTTTTATTAATTGTATGAGACAAGAGTTTCTATAGATATCAAATATTCTACAAAATATTTATTAATTTATTTAATCTCTATAGAAACTAGATAATCTCTATAGAAACTCCTTTCTCCTCCTCACTTGCTTCACCTTAATTATTAATTGAACAAGTAAAAGTTCTGTCTTAGTTGGAATGGGGATAACTGGTACACCTCATACTCAATCTAATCAGGTTTTTAATGCTGGTGGAGGAAAATTATTCACTTCATCAATTCTTTTATATGAACATAAATTGATTACATAATCGAATACAATTATGTTGCATGAATGTAAAATTCACAAAAAAATAAAATTTATTTTAAAATTGTGTTCAATTCTGTGATCGATTTTTATATTTTAAATTTTTGTTTCACTCCAATAATGTGGAACCCACACCAATAAAAGGTGTGGATGCTGTGGCTGGAACGCCAAGGAATGGAATAACTTCACAGTAGAAGCGAAAAAAGTCCTGGAGGGAGAACATGAAAACAAGAGGTGGGGAGAGAGAGAACATGACAATAAGAGGTGGGATGGGTAAATTGGAAAGGCATTTTGTCAATTTAGGTAAACGATAGTCCAATTGTAAGCCACAAATTGACAACTCTCACAATCACAGTGTCGTCATTGAATTGTAGAAATAGTTCATACTTTGAAGTCGAGGGTCACTCACAAAATTTGAGAAAAGTAGAAATAGTTCATACTTTGAAATAGTTGTACTCTTTTTTCAATAAAGTTGAAGTAGCTAAAATTATTAGAATGGTAGATGAATACTGAAATAAATAAAAATATATGTTTTTTTTGTAAAAATATATGATAATATTATATTTTTTCATTAGTATGATTAATAAATTATTGATAAAAAATACTTGTAGACACCCCATTTTTGACCGTCCTCAAGACTTGGACGTCACCGTTGGAACACTCGGTGATTATCCATGTTCGTGTTCGTTTGGAGTTCCCGGAGTTCTCGGCTACGCGCCTTGCCTCAAGACCTCCGAACTTGACTGTTTTGTGTCTGGTTTTGCACCAAACACTTGTGCTTTGCCTTAGAGGGGCAGGGAATGCCTTCTGAGGCATCCCCACATACCACCGGCTGTGGCTAGAGGCCACCGGCTGGTTGGTGTTGCCACCGGCACTATTTTGTGCCGGTCGGCACTCTTTTTGGCAAAATGACCATTTTGCCCTGCCGACCACTTTACAGCTGCTTTATGAGATATTTTCAGACAGCTGTGTAGTCTTGGTTCCCCTCCATACACGTGTATGGAGGGATGACCCTCTTAGTTAGCTTAGCTTGTAAGCTTTGCAAGCTTTGTTGCCTATAAGAGGACCACTCCTCTTCTTGGCTTAGGGTTACAAAATTTTAGACATTTTAGACAGACCAAGCTCTGGTTTTTAGGGTTAGGATAGATACACATCCTATCTCTCTTCTTCCCTCTTGTTTAGTACACTAGGTGTTTGTGTCATACTATTGCACAAAAACACCTAGTGTTTCACCTTCCTTGAGTTCTTGAGGGTCCAGAGGTTTGTTTTAGAGCTTTGGAGCTGGTTTGGTGCTCAAGGAGGCAACCACATCACCATTGTTGAGGAGGTCTACAAGGGTGAGCAAAACTTGCTTTATTTACCCTATTCTTGAACTCCATTTTTGCCTAGTTTAAAACAGTTTTTGTGCTTAGTCTTTAACACATAAAAGTTCTATTTTTTAAGCCTCTTCATTGTTTATTAAGAGTGCTTGGTGGTTTGGGTAGGTTTGACCACCCTTAGGCCTTGAAAAGGACCATTTTTAGGCCATTTTGTGCAAGTTTCGAGACTTTGGTGCTTGGGCCTCTCCACCACTGAAATCTTGAGGGATTTCAGTGGTGGAGATGGTGCCATAAGGTCTCCAAAAGGAGAGGGCCACCCCCTCTCCTTGATGTCCTTGAAAAGGGCAAATTTTGGCTTCCAAGGGAGCACCATGTTTGGTTGTGTGTTGAGCATGTTTGGTTTGTTTTTCATGCTTATATTGCCATGATATAACATGTTTTTAAGTTGGTTTTAGTACTCCTTGCATGTTTTGCATGGTTGCTTTGTAATGCCTTGTATTGCCTTAACTTGCTCTAGGTTTGTATGCCTTCTTTCTAGCATGTTTTAGGCCTAGATCCATGAAGCTTGTATGCTTATTTTGACATGTTTTAGCTCTGTCCTAAGTTGTCTTGGTCAATCTTGGCATGCATCATATAGCCTCTTTACATTTGGCTTGTTGACCTCAAGGGCATGAATGTGTAGCATGCCATGTTTGCTTCATTTTAGATGGTTTGGAACCACCTAGCATGCTATTTCAGACCTTTTGGTATGCTTGTATGCTTGCCTTAGTTGTCTCTTTAATGCCTCAAAAGCATGTCTTGTATGCCCCCATGTTTTGGTCATGTTGCATGCCTTTGTGCTTAAGCCTCTTAGATGCCATCTAAGTAGCCATTTGACTTTGTTTTAACATGCTAAAACTCTGTTTTAGGTTGTTCAATGAATGCCATGTTTGTCTTGCATAAGTATAGTTTGAAGCCCCATTGGCTTGCCTTAATGCTTGGACCATTTGTATGCTTTGTTTGGCTTGCTTTGTTAGTTGGTTTGGCACCATGTTTAACATGATTTTCAGAGCTTTACAATGCATGCTTATTGTCTATGTTTGGTCTCTTTAAGTGTGCTTGAGCGTTGCCTTGTTTATGCCTTGGGTTTGGATCATGACACTTGCATGTGTGTGTGTGTGTTTAGTCTCCATTTCTAGGCACTTTGGCCACTGATTTTAGGACTATTTGAGTTGCCTAATTCATGTATAAGGCCATCCTTCCATTGGTTTGCATGCTTACCTTGCATGCTTGCTTGAACCCTTTGTATGAACACATTGCATAGTCCATGTTACATGCCTAGTTGACATGTTTGGGGTTACATTTGTATTGTGCATGTTTGGCCTCTTGAAGTGAAGTATGATAGAGGTTGAGCACCCTTGTTTGCTTGTTTGCATTGCATGCATTTGAAATCAAAGTTGCACTCTTGGTTCTTAGGGCCATCATGCATGGAAATGCGTGATTGGTGGTCCGGGAATCGAGGCACATGCCCCTTTGAGTCAATTACATGATAAGGGGTGTGTATAGTGCATAAATACCTTGAATCATATTGCCATGCATGTTGTTGTCCTCTGCTGCTGTGGGTTGCAGGTTCTGCAGGTGTTAAGTGCCGGCCGGCACTATTTAGTGCCGATCGGCAGTCAATTGCCAGCCGATAACTTTGTCTAGTGCCGGTGGCCTCCTTCTTCAGCCGGTGGTGTCCTACCCCAGCCGGTGGTGATCTCCAGTGCCCAAGGAAGTATTCCTGAAGTTTTGGTAGTCTTCAGAGGAGGAAAGCAGGGAAAACAGAGGCAATCATGCATGGCAGTGCGATTCCGAGCGAGTTCCGGGCGTGTGATGCATCTTGCCCTCTTCCCGAGGCATTTACTGCTTTAATTAACTTAGTTAATTTGTTAATTAATTTAGTGAATTTGTAATAATTAATTAGCTTGCGTAGTTAATTAGTTATTCGGTTCTGTATTATTATTTGGTCCCTCCGAGTGAGGGCGTAATTGTAATAAGTGTGGGTGAGTGGCATGTATGTTTTCCAACCCCCATTTCTTTCTACCATTTTATTTACCTGCTTATGATGGTAGATTAGGGCACGTTCATTTTAGCATACCTTATGCTATCGCATGCGTGCATTCATGCATTTGTTTACATGCATCGGGCTCGGCACATCATGCAAACTGCATCGTACTTTCAATTCCAAATTGAATACGTGGTAGTTGCTGTATTTCACATGCCATCTTTAGGGTTAGCCGAGCCTATTCTAAATTGCATCCTTGCTTGTGTTGCATTAGCCACTTAACATGAACTAGGACATGCATGTTTGCTAACTAGTTCATTGTTTTGGCGCGGAGTACGATGTAAGTATTTTACGCTTTAGCATACCACATGCGTGTGAATGTCTTGCCATGAGAGTATGCTTACCATACGGCTAAATGCTTATGTGATATTACTGTTTGAATGCCTGTGGGTGAAGGTTGGATTGCCTGAGTTGGAACAACTCATTGAAATCCGTATTTTAGCCTACTTGCGAGTAGCAAAAGAAAACAACACGTTTTTCGAGACAAAACGGATATGCAATGTTTGTTTCCAAATTAGGCAATCTAGTCTATACTTTTGTGTTGTGCACATCACATAGTAATTCTAGCTTAATAATTGGAATAAGAACGCATAAAGTTTTCAAAAACGGGTATCACGGTTAGTAGAGGCCGGTCTTCGGACCGGGCGAAAGGGGGTGCTCATAGCTGACCTTCCCCGATCATACCCAAGCTCCCGAGCCAAGATCACTTTGGTGATGACGGACACGTGGCCTTCGGCACCGAGTCAGGGTTTCCTAAATTTCCCATTTTAAAAAATATTTAGGTGGCGACTCTGTATCTGGCAAAGCAGTCCATGTTTGGCACTACTTTTCAAAATCTGTTTTTTCTTCAAAACGATTTGCCGGATTTGGACTCTTTGGTTCAGATTTAGAACCGACACAAAAATCGAGTCCGAACTGTAGAGCGAAAGCCCGCGGGCGCGTCTACAATACTCCAATTGTTATGTGAAATAAAAATTCAAGAGAGACCAATGTAATTATGTCAAAAGTGTGTTACTAACTGTATTTTTTTTTTTAAAAATCTTGAAAGTGGTGAGTATCATTTCCCCTAGAATTTTTTTTATTAAGTAGTTACTAAAGCACCTTATAAGATTATTTATGTAGTGTTTCAAATCAAAAACACAGTAAAATTTTTTATCAATAAAACATGCTGACTCATCTTATTAGATAATTGAGAGGTAAATAATGATTCACTTGTGTGTTGTAATTTTTTATTTATCAAAATTATTATGTAAACAATACCATAAGATACTGTAAATATCTATATAACAATGGAAGGGTGAGTTTGAAAATGTCTTTAAAATTAATGGTTTAGATCTATCCAATTTAAAAAACAATGGCTCAGATTTATTCTTCAAAATATATCTCTCACAAACTATCTTTAATGGTTTAGATTTGTCCAATTTAAAAACAATGGCTGAGATTGAAAAGAGTTTTAATGGTCTAAATTTATCAATGACTAAAATTCAATGGTGCAGATTTGTTTACCAATCTACTCTCACCAACCCACTACTCTCACCAACCCACTGCACTTACCAGGTAAGGCAGTCTTCACATCATTTCTTTACATCATGTGTATCATCTGTATCAATGAAGAAGGAAGAAAGCTCTGAAGAAGGAAGAACAAAGCTCCGAAGAAAGCAATCTTCTCCACCATCACCAGGTAAGCTCATCCCGTCATCCCCACCTTCAGTTTGTGTCAATTCAAACATTCGGAGGGTTTGTTTTTGAAGCAAAAATGTATTTATCAAACATTTGTTTTTTCAAAAAAAATTCTGAAGCATTTGTTTTTTCAAAAACATTTGTTTCTTCAAGCATTCTGAAGCAAAACATTCTGAAGCAAAAATTCATGATTTGTTTGTTTTAGATTTGTTTGTGTCTCTTCACTTACTCTGCCTCTCTTTCCCATGTTAAGAGATGGATTCATCTCTTTCTTTTATTGAACCCTTCATTGATTTCATTGAAATGTGTCTAGATTCTGTCCCTATGTGTCTATGAAATGTGTTTTATTCTGTCATGAACTAGATTTTGTTAAGAGATGTATTTTATTCTGTCATGAACTAGATTTTGTTTTAGATTTCATTGAAATGTGTCTATGTATTGAAATGTGTCTGTCGATGTATATCATTGGGTTAGATTGGGTACTGAATTAGATTTTATTCTGTTATGTTTTTTTAAGATTGTTTAATCTCTTTGATTCGTGTTTTGTACTAAGATTATGAGACAAAAAAAAATTTAACAATTCTATAAGTTTGATAAAAATTTAAAATTGTCCCTCCTCTTTGGAGGAGCCATACGAAGCACCTTTCATTTCTTGCCTCCTTGAGGTATGGACAACATTTTGTGCTTTAATCTAAAAGAACAATGCTCCAGTCTTTCCCTGGCAGTGAGTGGGTATGAATTCTGTTAAGGCTCAGTACCTCTTATGATGTTCTTTAATAGCCTTATATTTTCCAGCAAAGTATAGGCAAATAAATTAGACTTTTTCCACTTTTTGGCAGAAACAGTTAATCATTATGTTCATTATGTATTTGGTTGTTTATGTGTGACATGGTGGCTTGAAAAAAGTTGTGTTGGGGTTTATTCTGCTACCCACTTGATGACTTATTTTATACCAGAATGAACCATATTGAAAAGCTTTTATGGGGAGTTTGTTATTATGAACTATATTAAATGCTGTGTGTAAATTTTCAGATATCTCCTCATGGGATTTGTATCATATTAGTTTTGGTGGTCTTATTTTGCATTTTGATTTAGGGTCCTTATCGATTGGTTGCTGAGGAGGGCAAAGCTAAATGTTCATGGGTGAGCCTCGACGACGTCTTAAATATCTTAGTACGAGGTAGTTTTCTCTCTTACTTCTATTGCTTAGATTATTCTTTGGTCCATTTTTTTAACAATTTAGATTATGAGACAAAAAAATTTAACAATTCTATAAGTTTAACAATTTAGATTATGATTTGTGTTTTGTATAAGTTTGATCAAGTTTGATTAAATTGATCACAAAAACAATTCTGTAGAAAAACAATATCATAAAAATAAAGCTAAATTTGATCAAACAATATCACAAAAACAAACAATATCATTATCAGGTGGGTTGGATATGGGTTTTCAATTCTGATTGTTATTTTTTAGTGTCTTTGGAAGTTTCGGAATGAATGTATTTTTAATAGATAAAAGATATGATCAAATTTAAGTCAATTAAAAGATATGATCAAATTTAAGTCAGTCAAAAGTGGAAGGACTAAATGTACAAGCAGTAGAATGTAGGGACTATAAGTATAAGTATAAGTATAAGCAATAGAATGTAGGGACTATATTTATGTCTTTGGGTTTATTGGTTATGTGTATTGGGTTTTCTATTTTTTCCTTTATGATCGGTAATTTTTTATTGGATTTATTGGGGTCTTTAGGCTGAATTTGGGAACATAAACTGAGAACATTTTTATCTTCTCTGAGTACATAAACTGAACCAAATGAAAGGTTCAGAACATTTTTTTTCTTCTTTTTGTTTCACTCAAACATGGAAATTAAAGCTGAACCAAATGAAATATGTATTTGTTTGGTCATATGAGATTTGGACGTCAATTAAACTGGGTTTGGTATTCTTTGCTAGAAAAAAGAAAAAAAAAATTAAACAGAAACAGATTTAAAATGAATTGAATTGGATCTTTTTTTCTTAGTTGGAAATCAAATATGAAATATGTATTCCCCTCTGTTTTTTTCAAGGAGCAAGAGATCTGGCCAGACCACCCACAATTATTGATATATATCACAGTGCAATGGAAAAGGCCAAAAACCGAGAAGAAGAAGCTGAATAGGCCAAAGAAGAAGAAGAAGAGAGTGAAGAAGGCAAGAGAGTATTGAAGAGAAAGTGCTCAACAAGGAGATGATTTAAAAGAGAGTGAGAAAAGCCCAAAGGAAGAGGGGAATTTCAAGAAGGCCAAAGATATGTGTCTAATCTCTCTGTTATGGCATAAATGATGAGAATTGTGTTATTTGTTTAGCTGTGTTAATTGGGTTTTGATTTGTTTATCTTTTCCAGCTTGCGATTTCGATGGCTACAAAAGCAACCTGGCTTGCAAGAGAACTTAAGTCGATCAAATCGGACTTTTGTTTTATGCAAGAACGATGTGCTCTTTTTGAGGAGGAGAATCGGAGGCTTCATGATGGATTTGCCAAAGGGATTAGACCCGAAGAAGATGATTTGGTAATCACTTGACTCTATTTATCCAGAGTTTTTTATGTCTTAAAAAGTATCGCAATTTTTTTGGGTCAAATTCATGTCTATTCAAAACAAAATTTTCTTTGTATTTTAAACACGACTTCAAAACCTGAAATTTTGTTTCAAAACATGACTTCATAAATCGACCTGTGTTTGGAAAATAACTTAGATTACCTGTTGTAGAAAAGGGTTTTCTATTTTTTCCTTTATGATCGGTAATTTTTTGTTGGATTTATTGGGGTCTTTAGGCTGAATTTGGGAAGATAAACTGAGAACATTTTTATCTTCTCTACGAACATAAACTGAACCAAATGAAAGGTTCAGAACATTTTTTTTCTTCTTTTTGTTTCACTCAAACATGGAAATTAAAGCTGAACCAAATGAAATATGTATTTGTTTGGTCATATGAGATTTGGACGTCAATTAAACTGGGTTTGGTATTCTTTGCTAGAAAAAAGAAAAAAAAAATTAAACAGAAACAGATTTAAAATGAATTGAATTGGATCTTTTTTTCTTAGTTGGAAATCAAATAAGTAGTTCCATGTGTGTAATATATGTAACTCTCTGCACATGTGAGATAACAGTGAACATGATTTTGCATTCTTTGCTTAAAAAAAAGAAAAGAAAAAGAAAAAAGAAGAAGAGAAGTTTCAATGTGGGTATATATTTGTATCAATTAAATAGATTTAGAAATTAATTGAAATAGATTTTGTTTACTTTGCAGTAAATAAGAAGTTTTCTTTGTGATTCTTTTTGTTTTGTTTTGTTTTGTTTTGTTTTTTTTCTTTTTGCTTCACTCACAAAAAGAAAAACAGAGTGCTGGATTTGTTTATATAGATTTCAGATTTGTTTTGTTTCTATGCTAGAGTTTGATTTGTGTTAAATCATTGAGTTTGATTTGGATTTGTTAAATCATTTCAGATTTGTGTCCTTTTAAAAACTTTCTAAGATTTTTTTTACAAAAAACTTTCTAAGCTTTAGAGCATTTTTTTTTTTCTTTTTGTTTCACTCAAACATGCAAATTAAAGCTGGGGGACCATGCTGAATCATTTCCACCAATTGAAAGCTTCATAGAATTCTTTTTGTTTTTTTGTTGGTTCTATTTTGTTAAAAATTTAGATGTTTTTGATAGATGTTTTGTTATTTTAGGGTTCTGTTTTGGTTATTTTTTTGGTTCTGTCACAGGTTTCTAATTTGACAAACCCTTTCATGGTTTTTCAGCATTGTTTGGTGGTTGCAATTTTAGGTAGTTCGATGACTTCTTTCCATTTCAGGCGGTTTCATAAAGCTCTTGACCTCCTTCCCTTACAAACCAAATTTCAATAGGAAGTTCCTTCTTTAAAATTTGTATCTTTTAGAATAAGAACCAGCCATCAAAAACCCAAGGGGTTTGTATTTGATCTACACATTTACAGAGAACTTGGGAAATTTGATTTGTGAAGAAAAAATAATAAAGAACTTGCAAATGAAATAGAGGGTGGTTTTAAAATTTATAAAAAAAGAAAAAAAATACACACACACACACACAAATTCTTTCCCTTCTTTTTTCACTACACAAATGCAAGATCCCAAACACAACTTGAAAGTGCCTATGCAAATAAATCTTAACCACACGAGTTAAATTTTAGAGCAGAGCAAAGCAAAACAGAAATCATACAAAGTAAAGTAAGGTAAAGCATGTATGTATATAACCTACAACACGGATCTACATACTACATTTGACCATCCACTGCTGAGGTTCTTATATATTTAAATTAAAAAAGAACCTTGCAAAATACATGATTTCTTTAGAAAATACAATGTACATTAATGTCTATTTAAGTTTCAGACAACTACTCTGGGCTAATGAAAGTCTACACTCTTTCTTATGCTTCCTCGATAAAAACCCATGTACAGAAACTATGACATCATCTCGAATCAAGTCGGCTTCCTGCCCTGTGTGAGGTTTCATCGGATTATTGAAGGCTGTCCCAGTCTGCACAGTCTATGTCCTCCCAATCCCTGCAAATAAACGTAGGGTGGACTACTTTAGCAACAGATGCATAAGTGTTAAGATTATTGATCTCATTTAAGAATTTACAATGTATCTTTTATAATTTGGCTGAAATCTTCATATCAGTGGAGCTTCATTCTCAGTTAATGGAGTTGTTTTCAATTTTTAATAACTCAGGAGTTATCTTGGGTCTTCATTCTCAGTCCTGCTAATTTTTGCTGATGTTGTGTGCTGTTTTGCTGGGGTTTTTGCTCTGGTTTTTGGGTTTTTTTTTGCTCTGTTCTGTTTGATTATGCTGCTGCTGGTTTTATGAAAAAGCTGCATGTTCAACTTTCAATTGGCCATTGATGGTTTAATTTAATTATGGCTATAGTCTTAAATGTTTCAAATGTTACAGCTTTTTGTTAAAGAATCTCTGGTATGGTTTAGATGGTCCAAATTGGCAAGAAATTATGTGTCTTTTTATCTAACATTGAACATGCAATGAGACGAGCTGAATTTACAAATACACTAGAACTAATGACATTGTGTGCAACTGAGATTGGTTGATTGAGATGTGCAATTTGAACATGGGTTCTATTCTATTGCAGGTGCTTATCTTGCAAGATAGTGTAGAAGAGAAGGATGATAAGATCACAAGGTCGAAGCAGGAGTTGCAGCAGAGGAGCATAGTGGAAGAGGAGAAGACTGAGGTAGCTTCTGATAAGAAAGATGGTGACATCGACGGAGGGATGCTATGTCCTGAAGCAGAAACAGAGAGTTAGTAAACTTACATATCCGAAAGGACTTCACCCCCCAACACCGCCGTTGCCCCCCCTCTCGCGCTCTCACTGTCTGTATATTGTACATTAATTTTGGTTTTTTATTTTTCTTGACTTAAATTTTCTATATCTTTTAATAGGCCAATAATTTTTGAGACTTAGGAATAAATTCCCAAAGCTGTTGTAACATGATGCATAGGCATGATTTTTGAATGGGACTGCCCCCTTTCCCAACCCTCCCATTAAATGGTTGATTGTGGAGGCTGCAAAATGGGAATTGGGAAGTTCAAGACAACACTAGGGATGACATTCTTTCTCTCGCTAACTTGCTGGACCGCATTCCATTTTTTTTAGTGTGCATACGGGGATTGTGTTTATTATCAATTTAGGGGTTAGAGAATATGTGCTAGAATGAAACCTATACTTTGTTATCATATTGATGGGTAGGCAACCATAAATGTTTTCAAATATTTGGAATTGGTTTTTGCAGGATTTGAAAATGATGGATGTTTTTCAACTTTTCATTGTTTTTGTTTTTGAAAACAAAGAAAATGAAAATACAACCAAACAGGTTACTACACTTCTCCTACAAGTTTATTGTGCATTTAAAAGTTATAGGATGTCCATTCAATAATTTTACTCTTTCTCGATATATTGTAGGGGACGAAAGAGTTGAATCCTAAGTTATTCTTTGTTTAGGCAGGCTGAATTAGATAGGATTAACATTCTTAAATTTATTAGCTTTAGAATTATCAATGCCTTTAGGATTGTATATCATAGGTGAAGTTTTAAATCGGAGTAATATTATCATTTTGAATTGATTTGTTACCACTGAGTTTCGTAGCACATGATATCAAAAAAATTGTTGTCAGTGCCTTCAGGCACGGGTTATTTCTAGTCTATATAACAATGGAAGGTTGATTTTGAATTCAAAATTGAAAATGTCTATGTGTCAAAATGTGAATCATCAGATTGCTTCAATCCAAAGGTTAAAAATGTCTCATTCTCATTTATCCTACAAGGACATTTCAATGGCTAAGATCAATATTGCTATTCACTCTGGATGGTCCAGATTTGGCCTTTGCTTTTTCTCTCTCCTCTTTCATCTTTGCCCAAATCCCCCCTCTCTCATTTCAGAGATATCCCTTCTCTTTCATACGCTCTTCTCTTTCTTCTTTAGCAAGAGATCTGGCCAGACCACCCACAATGATATATATAACAGTGCAATGGAAAAGGCCAAAAACAGAGAAGAAGAAGCTGAAGAGGCCAAAGAAGAAGAAGAAGAAAGTGAAGAAGGCAAGAGAGTATTGAAGAGAAAGTTTGAAAAGCCCAAAGGAAGAGGGGAATTTCAAGGAGGCCAAAAATGTGTGTCTGATCTCTCTGTTATGGCATAAATGATGAGAATTGTGTTATTTGTGTAGTTGTGTTAATTGGGTTTTGATTTGTTTACCTTTTGCAGCTTGCGATTTCGATGGCTACAAAAGCAACCTCGCTTGCAAGAGAACTTAAGTCGATCAAATCGGACTTTTGTTTTATGCAAGAACAATGTGCTCTTCTTGAGGAGGAGAATCGGAGGCTTCGCGATGGATTTGGCAAAGGGATTAGACCCGAGGAAGATGATTTGGTAATCACTTGACTCTATTTATCTAGAGTTTTTTATGTCTTAAAAAGTATCGCAATTTTTTGGGGTCAAATTCTTGTCTATTTAAAACAAAATTTTCTTTGTATTTTAAACACGACTTCAAAACCTGAAATTTTGTTTCAAAACATGACTTCATGAATCGACCTGTGTTTGGAAAATAACTTAGATTACCTGTTGTAGAAAAGGGTTTTCTATTTTTTCCTTTATGATCGGTAATTTTTTATTGGATTTATTGGGGTCTTTAGGCTGAATTTGGGAACATAAACTGAGAACATTTTTATCTTCTCTAAGAACATAAACTGAACCAAATGAAAGCTTCAGAACATTTTTTTCTTCTTTTTGTTTCACTCAAACATGGAAATTAAAGCTGAACCAAATGAAATATGTATTTGTTTGGTCATATGAGATTTGGATGTCAATTAAACTGGGTTTGGTATTCTTTGCTAGAAAAAAGAAAAAAAAATTAAACAGAAACAGATTTAAAATGAATTGAATTGGATCTTTTTTTCTTAGTTGGAAATCAAATAAGTAGTTCCATGTGTGTATATATGTAACTCTCTGCACATGTGAGATAACAGTGAACATGATTTTGTATTCTTTGCTTAAAAAACAAAGAAAAGAAAGGTGCAAGACGCGAAGGTTTGCCTTCTATCCTTCCTATGGCGGACTTGGAGCCACAGCGACAGAATCCCAAGAGGGATGCTAGGGGGAGGCGGAATAACAGTCCCCGTTACTCTCGTTCACAAAGTTCTAACAGACAAAGGCGGAGGATCAACCCCCAAACTCTGGAGGATCGCATGAAAGAACATGATGAATTAATAAGAAAGATGGCGGCGGATATGGAGGCCATGAAATGCCAGATCAAGGGAAAAGGAGTGGCGACAGGAGAGGGGCGTAAAAGCAACATGCCCCCTCGCCACTCAGAAGATCGCAGTAGGCATACCACACTATCACAAGCAGAGAATAGAAGCCTCAGGACGGGCGATACTCAATCTAGAACCTCTAGGACTCGTTGCTCCAGGTCTGAGAGAACGAGGACTGAGAGGTCGTATACTGAGGGAAGCACCTATCGGCCCTCGTGCACACACCAGACATCATCCAGGCAGACGGAGTTGCCAAGATCATCTGACTTACGGACCGTACTAGAAGAAAGGGCACGATGGAAGGAGGATAATAGGGCGCGCAACTCTCGCAGGGTATCTGCCCTTTAGCGGTTGGCTCTTCGGACGCACGGAAGCGTTGAGGTTGGAATGCCATTACCAGGGCCTGCCTACGAACCAACGGACAAAGTATTAGCGAGGCTGCAGACCTCGCCGTTCGTTCCAGCAATTGAAACGCGCCCTTACCTTCAGGCTTCCTTCAGCCTAAATTCATCACGTACGAGGGGAAGACAGACCCCTACATGCACCTAAGCCA
Organism: Camellia oleifera; assembly: GCA_022316695.1. Lineage (NCBI taxonomy): Eukaryota > Viridiplantae > Streptophyta > Magnoliopsida > Ericales > Theaceae > Camellia > Camellia oleifera. Next base: position 46,768,376 of record CM039312.1, on the reverse strand, counting down.
CTTTCGCCAGGTTATGGCGGTATATCGACGCAACGAGGCTTTGATGTGCATCCTCTTCCCATCAAGCCTTGGTGACCTAGGCCTGACTTGGTTCGAAAAACTTCCAGAAGGCAGCATAGCCTCCTGGGCGCAACTAGCAGAGGCGTTCGTAACAAGGTTCAGAACGAACACCAAAATGCCAGTGGAGATCGACCAGCTTCTCTCCATTGACATGGGCGACAATGAGACACTTAGATCCTACAATAGTCGCTACTGGGAGACCTTCAACCAGATTGGGGACTGCCTCACCAATCTGGCCATTGCACAGTACAAAAGAGGCCTTCCAGTCGAGAATAGACTAAGGGACTCAATCACCATAACACCACCCCTCACCATGGAGGCCTTGATGGAAAGAGTGCATCAGCACATCATGGTGGAAGAGAATGGCGCCCGTGCCAAAACAAAATCTGGCACGACCACAATACCGGAGAAAAAGGCCTTAGCAAAGGTCAACGCGGTAGACCGTCTGAGCAAAAACGGACGAGGCAAGCGGGACAACGGAGAAGACCAGGATAAAAGATGGTTGAGAGTCCGCATTGCCATTACCACGGTATTCAAAAAACCAATCTACCGGATTCTAAGCGAGATACGCGACGAACCTTTCGTCAGATGGCCTGCTAAGCTAAAAGAGGCTCAGAAGGACTACGACGAAAGGTCATGGTGCACCTTCCATAAAGAAAAGGGGTACCACACTGAAAATTGCATGCCATTGAGACAACACCTAGAGGAGTTGGTGGCAGCAGGTCACCTGGATAAATACATTGAAGGAGGGACGTAACCAGCACCCCAGGACCACAATAACCCCAACGGGATGCCAATTGACGCCCCACCTCAAGGCGTAATCAATGTGATACATGGAATCTTCGAACCTGAGCATGTATGCGAGCTCAAAGGGTCAATGAAGAAGGCCGAGCACTTAAGAAAGGTACTAAGTGCACAACCTACCATCAAAAAAGGGAAGACAGAGGCCACGAACATCATGTCTTTTTCAGATAGAGACTTGGCGAGGATATATTGCCCTCACAATGACGCCCTGGTTGTCACTCTCGGAGTCAAGGATTTTGACGTCAAGCGGATTTTGATTGACCAGGGTAGTTCATGTGAGATAATGTATTACGAAACATTCAAACAATTGAAGCTACAAGACAAAGACTTGGCACCCGCCGTATCTCCCCTGATCGGATTCAATTCAATGCCAGAATGGCCAGTCGACAAAATAATCCTACCAGTCAGAGCAGGAAGCGTGACAAAACAAGTGAAATTCTGGGTATTGAAAGTCCCCTCCACTTACAACATAATCTTGGGGAGAACATGGCTGCATGCCATGCGATCGGTAGCGTCATCCTACCATCAAGTAATGCGGTTCCCCAATGAAGCCAGGGTAATTGAAGAAGTCTTTGGAGACCAGATCATGTCTAAGCAATGCTTTGTCACTGTGAATGGCAGTCGCGCTGCCAAGGGATATGTTCATTCGGTAGAAGAACCTGAGAGTAATGAACTGTTCGCAGATGTTGGCAAAGCAGCTAATCAAAAACCGGTGGAAGACTTGGTAGAGGTAAGAATAGATGAAAAGAACCTGGATAAATTCTTTTTGCTCGGTTCGTCGTTGTCCAGCACTGAGAGATTAGAAGTCTTGGAATTCTTCACCTCTAACATCGAAGTGTTCGCCTGGACACCATACGACATGCCAGGCATTGATTCTAACTTCATCTGTCACCAAATCAATGTCCACCCATCTGCCAGACCAATCATTCAGCGCACACGCAGATCGGCACTCCACCACACCGAGATAGTGGCGGAAGAAGTAGGAAACCTGCTAGAGGCAGGAGCAATCAAAGAGGTGCACTACCCTAGATGGATCTCTAATACGGTGGTCGTGCCAAAGAAGAACGGCAAATGGCGTGTCTGTGTCGACTACAAAACAGTCAACAAAGCATGCCTAAGGGACAGCTTCCCCCTACCACGGATAGATCAACTGGTAGACCTAACGGCGGGGCATAACCGAGTTAGCTTTCTTGATGCGTACAAAGGCTACCATCAAATCGCCATGTATGAACCAGACCAGGAGGTCACGTCCTTTACAACTCCAAGAGGACTGTATTGCTACAAGGTCATGCCCTTTGGCCTAAAGAACGCAGGGGCAACATTCCAGAGAATGCTCACCAAGATGTTTGAGCCGTTGTTAGGCAGAACAATGGAGGCTTACATCGACAACATGGTGGTCAAGAGCAAGGATAAGAATGACCATCTCAAGGACCTAGGTGAGATGTTTGAGATCCTAAAGAAGCACAAGTTGCGCCTCAATGCGTCTAAATGTGCATTCGGAGTAGGATCTGGCAAATTCCTGGACTTCCTGGTGACCAACCGGGGTATAGAAGCAGACCCCTCTCAGATTAAAGCAATTCAAGACCTAGAGAGGCCAAATTCAGTAAAAAAAGTATAGCATCTCACCAGCATGGCGGCTGCACTCAATCGGTTCATAAGCCGGTCGTCAGACAGATTACGACCATTTTTTCATGCTTTAAAGGAGAAATTCGAGTGGGACGAAGAATGCGACCGCGCTCTGGAAAACTTGAAAGAATACATGTCTTCTCCACCACTGCTTGTCACCCTAATACCTAGAGAAGAACTCTTCTTGTACCTGGCAGTCTCTCAGCACGTAATTAGCGCAGTATTGGTCCGTGCAGAAGGAATCCAACATCTGGCCATCTTTTATGTCAGCAAGACATTGCTGGGCGCCGAAACAAGGTACTTGCTACTGGAAAAACTGGCCTTGGCCGTGATGATGGCCTCAAGGAAATTGTCATACTACTTTCACGCCCACACCATAGTCGTCCTCACAGCTTTCCCATTAAAAGCTTTGTTTGAAAGGGCGAACTTCTCTGGGCGAATCTTGAAGTGGGCAGTAGAGTTGGGACAATATGACATCAAGTTCCAACCCAGGACTGCAATAAAAGCTCAAGCCTTGGCAGACTTCGTCGCTGAATTTACCCCAGGAAGTCATCATATCTGCCCAGTCGACCTGACGGACACAACCAAATTAGGAATGAAAGTTGACGCCGGAATAACGCAACCCCTAGTACAGGATACTCAGTTAGACCCCAAGGCAGACCAAAGTAGAGAAAGCAAGGAAGAAGCGAACCATACTACACCGGAAGAAGCGAACCATGCTACACCAAGCTAAGACTCACCAACACACAATGACTTGGTACAATCAGATAGCAAGGGGCAAACAGCAAGCATGGACCTTGAAGAAAACACCAGCAGCATTTTGGACCCCAAGTCATCATCTGATCCCTCCACTTGCTGGAAGTTATTCGTTGGAGAGATGTGGAAGCTCTTCGTGGATGGAGCATCCAACCGGTATGGAGCAGGACTCGGCATAGTCTTCATCTCTCCAGACGGCGTAGTAGTAGAGCAGGCAGTCAACCTGGGCTTCCCAACATCAAACAACGAAGCGGAGTATAAAGCGCTTCTTGCAAGCCTCAAATCAACATTCTACATGAAGGCCACCGAACTAATGGTTTACAGCGACTCGCAGCTGGTGGTAAACCAAATTTCAGGTGACTACGAAGCAAAAGACGACAGGATGGCTAAGTACCAAGAGTTGGTCAGAACAGAAATCAAGAAATTTGAAGTAGTCAGGATAGAACAAATTGGCAGGGAGGAAAACAACAGAGCAGATGAATTAGCAGGCTTCGCTTCAATGGCAGATACTTCCATCCCTCATCTATTGCTAATCGACTACCTACCTAGACCAAGCATTGAAGACCCCGAAGCAGAAAAGGTATGTTGCGCAGAGTTAGGCGCTTCATGGATGGATCCCATCATAATGTTCCTAAAAAATGGCACCTTACCGAAAGAAAAGAAAGAGGCCAACAGAATAAGAGCAAAGTCATAGCGATTTTGGCTCTCCCCATCTTTGGCATTATACAAAAAATCATTCTCGGGACCATACCTAAAGTGTGTTCATCCCAGCAAAGTTGAAACATTCTTGTTCGAAATACACGAAGGCGTATGCGGAAACCATCAAGAGGGAAGATCATTAGCATATAGGGCAATCTCGCAAGGATATTGGTGGCCTTACATGCAAGCAGACTCAGAGAAATATGTGAAGAAGTGCGAAAAATGTCAAAAGTTTGCACACCAAATACATCAACCTGCTAGAGAACTTCTACCCTTAACCAGCCCATGGCCCTTCGCAATGTAGGGCTTGGACATAGTGGGACCACTTCCAACAGCACCAGGCAACAGGAAGTTTTTTCTTGCAGCAACCGACTACTTCACAAAGTGGGTGGAGGCAGAAGCCTTAGCATCAATCAAGGAAAAAGACGTGAAAAAGTTCATCTGGCAAAACATCATCACTCGGTTTGGCATACCTAAAGCCCTAATATCAGACAACGGCACTCAGTTTGATGGCAGAATCTTTAGAGGCTTTTGTGAAGAATACAAGATCGAGTTCTATAATTCTACACCGGCATATCCTCAAGCAAATGGCCAAGCAGAAGTATCAAACAAGGTTGTCTTAGACGGACTGAAGAAAAGGTTAGAGAAGGCAAAAGGCAAGTGGGCTGAGGAACTTCCCCATGTTTTATGGGCTTACCGCATCACACCTCGACGATCAATAGGAGAAACACCATTCTCCTTAGCCTACGGTATGGAAGCAGTAATTCCACTGGAAGTTGGCCTCCCCACAATTCGAAGCGAAAATTTTGATCCAGACTTAAATGGCGAAGCCATAACATTGGAGCTTAACCTTGCAGAAGAAAGAAGAGAAAGAGCACTGGTTCACATTGCCTCATACCAACAAGAGTTATTCAGGAAATACAACAAAACAGTGCATCCAAGGCAATTCAAGATCGGCGATTGGGTGCTGCGCAAAGTGATGGGAAACACCATAGTACCAGGAGATGGCAAGTTAGGGCCCAATTGGGAAGGACCTTACAAAGTGATTGGATTAGCAGGAAAATGGGCATACCAATTGGAAGATGAGGACGGCAAAGCCATTCCCAGGCCATGGAACACTGCCAATCTCAGATTATTTTATTTTTAACTTTCTTCAAGCATATGTAATTTTCCTTTTCCTTTCTCAATAAAACAAGTAGATTCTTTTCAGTATAAATTATTTTCTGTAAAAGATAGCTTTAGTGAGTTAGGAACATTGTAGACATAGTTGGCTGGAAAAACCAACACCCTTCCTAAGCCCAGGATAAGGATCCAGGCTACAGGACATTTGGTTGGAATAACCAAACACTTTACTCTAGGTTGGCTGGAAAAACCAATCTAGAGGTTGACTGGAAAAACCAATCTAGAGGTTGGATGGACAAACCAACACCCTTCCTAAGCCCAGGATAAGGATTCAGGCTGCAGGACGTTTGGTCGGAATAACCAAACACTTTACTCTAGGTTGGCTGGAAAAACCAACTTAGAGGTTAGCTGGATTAAACCAATACCCCTCCTAAGCCCAAGATAAGGATCCAGGCTGCAGGACGTTTGGTCGGAATAACCAAACACTTTACTCTAGGTTGGCTGGAAAAAACCAACTTAGAGGTTGGCTGGATTAAACCAACACCCCTCCTAAGCCCAGGATAAGGATCTAGGGTGCAGAACGTTTGGTCAGAATAACCAAACATTTTTCTAAATTTGCAGAAGTAACCAATTTAGTGGTTGGCTGGATTAAAACCAAACACTTGGTACTCTTTAACCGAAGTAAGGATATCGGCTAAAGAGTGGTTGGCTGGATTAAACCAACTCTTATTACTTTTCAGCCGAAGTAAAGATATCGGCTAAAGACTGGTTGGCTGGATTAAACCAACTCTTACTACTCTTCAGCTGAAGTAAGAATATCGGCTAAAAAGTGGTTGGCTAGACTAAACCAACTCTTAGTACTCTTCAGCCGAAGTAGGTTATCTCAGCTAAAAGAGTGGTTGGTAGGTATACTTATAGTTGCAAATGTTAAAGACCGATATAAAGTATCTCGGCTAGCGATTGTTATACCTCATCCAAGACTTCAATCAGAAAGTAACATACAAGCATGGAGAACAACCGAAATAAAGCATAGAGAACAACCGAAATAAAAGTTGTAACAAAAAAGCAGATTTCATTAAAAATTCAAAGCAAGTACAAAAGGTGGGGCCTCAGCCTGGTTACAATTTCCTTCCAAAAGCAAAGAAAAAAAAGCAAAAAGAAGAAATATACAAAGTCAGTTAAACAAATCATCCAGATCAACATCAATATCAACCCGGAGCCCGGTTTCAGACGAGAGTACAGTCTCGTTTGGGAGCTCGGTTTCAGTAGGCAGCTCGTTGGTCAGGTTTTCCACCATTGGCTCCAACCGAACTGACTGATCGACGGAATCATTGACAGCCGGGGTATCCTTTAGCGTGATTTCTTCTTCATCATCATCTGAGTCCTCGAGAAATTGTTGCTGAAGGGCAGCAGCATATTCCGTCATGAAGCTCGGAATGAAGTATGCTGGAGTGTTGAAGACCTCGGTCTCTGGACCGTGACCGAGCTGCTCTACAGCCGCCCTCCAACCGCACTTGAAGAAGAGATCCTTGGCAGCTTCACATTGTTTAATATAAGTCGTCTCCCCCTCCTTGAAACCCTGCAGCTCGGCGTCGTCAGCACTCTTCTTCAGCTGTTCTATCTCTGTGTTTTTCTTGCCTTCAAGTTTAGCAAGTTCGCGCAGATATTTGTCTTTTATAACGGCTGCAGCTTTTTGTTTTTCTGCTTCAGCCGAGCTAACAAGTCCGGTCAGACGATCGTTCTCGGATTTTAGCTCGGCTATTTGCTGCTTAGCTTGTTCTAGCTGGGCCGTCTTTTCTGTCACTTCGGCCAGGGCCTACCTTGTAGTCTTACGAAGTTCAAGCACACGCTTATGAGCGATGTGGCTCTTCTGCATGGCCTGCAAAAGAAGGGGGAGACTTGTAATCAAACCAAGATGAAAGTTGTGCAAATTAGAAAGGTTAACAGAAAAAGCTACTTACAAGCACCATGGATTTCGTGGCCGAACGGATGGCCCTTAGTTCGGTCAGATGTTGGTGGTGCTCCATGTCTGCTGGAAGGCAGACACTCTTAGCAAGGTTAAATGCCATCAAGTGATCTTTTTCAGCGACCACTGAGTCAGTGTCCTGAATATCTCGGTTTTGAAAAGTCAGTTTGGGTGCCCACTTGGAGGAGCTGGCTCGGTCGGAGCGCTCCGGTTGCGGGCTCGGTGGAAGGCTTGGTGGAAAACTAGTTTCATCTTCATCAACAAGACGTTGCTCAGTTGGGGTAGTCCGGGCACGCTTGCTTGGGCGAGATGAGGAGGGTTGTTGAGATAGAAGGGCCACCACGGTTTCGTAAGTCTGGTTCGGTGGTGGTACCTTGGCTCGGTTTGTTTCGGTTAGAAGGGCCCTTACTCTGTTCCTCTTTGCCATCTCTTCTTCAGCAGTCAGAGGAACTAGATTGATCTGGGGCAAGGTGGGGCCCGGTTCAGGTGAAGCTTCCAACAAAAAATCATTTACTCTTGCTTTTCGTCGGCTGCTATATCTATACGTCGGTTCGAAGTTTAGTAGCTTAGTCCAACTTCTTTCGGGATATCGTAGTGCGGCACGAAGTACGCCTAAGTCGGGGTAGCTATATAGTGATTTGAGGTGGGCTGAATCTGCATAATGAAGACAACTGTCAGTTCGGTTCAGAAATATAAAACCGAAATAAAATGGAGCATGCAAACTAGCCGAGGTAATTATACCGGGTGTTCCTTTCTTCCAGTTTATACTGTGGCCTGGGATCTGGGCTTGGTGGTCTTCGAAATTCCCAGATACCCAGAAAAAATCATCATCGTTTAAGTCTTTGTCCTATGTGTCCTTTTTTATTTTCTCACGCCGGCATCATATTCTTAAATAGTAAACCCATCCGTCCTCTTTTGAGCCTATAGAGTATTGATGGAAGAGTTCGGCTAAGCCAAGGTTAATGCCAGCTCGGTGGTTTAGCTCGGCAATACCATTTATTATACGGTATGAATTTGTGAAAAGTTGGGTGGGGCATATCCTAGTTTGCCTAAGGAATTCACAAAGTAAAGGCTGTACAGGGAATCTTAGTCCGGTTTCTATAATGGATAAAAGGGTAAAGGGAACAAAACCGGGGTTTCCCCACGGTGTGGTATCTAGATCGGCTAGTGTAAGGTGAACATCGTCAGGGATGTTATAATCCTTTCAGAATTCAGCCAGTCCACCAGGTGTGTTTACTAAAAACCTATACTTTCCCATTTATATGTTATGAATAAGTTAAACTTGGCTTGGTCGAAGAAAAATGTTTAGTAGCTCGGTTGAGCGCTCAAAGGAGTGCCTGGGCAACCTAAGTCTACAAAGTGAAAAAAGAGAAGTGTTAAGCATTGATCATTGGACCGTGCTACAAGAAACAAAGGCAAGATAAATAAATTTCTAGCTCGGCTATGTGAAATTGCTGCGTGACTTAAGCTCGGTTTGAGCAAGGGGTCTGTTAGCTCGGTGTGAACGAAGGAACTGTTAGCCCGGTTGAGACTTTAGGGGCAGCATTCTTAGTTCGGTCTGAACTAAGAAGGCTGGTTAAGCCCCAAGTTATAGCTTGGTCAAGGTTGAGACTTACAAGCCTGCTGTTGCACCTACCTAGTACGGTTCGATAGCTCGGCTAAGATAAATCAAAAGATGGTTTGACTTGCTAAAACTACTGGTATAGCATGAAGTGTTGGTTCGGTTGAATGGTCTACCTACATTGACATCAACTACAAACAACTTCCTAGTTCGGTTACATATTGATTTTGGATCGAAACCAGTGTTTTTCAGGGTATTTCATAAATACAAATGGTTCTAACATGGCTTTTTCAAAAAACACAAAACTAAGCGGAAAATGGAAGCAGACATAGTGTGTTTTGAAAAACATGTAACGTATTGCAAAAAAAAAAAAGTGCAAAATCAACCAAAAGGAGTTAGAAGGTTAAGTTACTTACCAGATTATGCAGGAAAATCGAAGATGGAAGCAACGACAGAGAAGAACACGAACTCAGCAAACTCAGGGGTTGAAGAAATAGAGGCACAGAGAGAGAGAATGAAGGAGACGAATAGTGTAATGGCAGATTCAAAATGAAAAGCTTATTTTGTAGAAGGCAGGACAAAAAGGGCGGGACTGTTCAAATTTCGCAAGATACAACGATGGCGTGACAGATGCCTTGGGCCAATCGGAGTGTGCCACGTGTCCATTGGAATGAGAAGCGATTCAGTTGCTGTGATTGAAGAGACGTTTTGACCGGACAAGTACAGCTCGATGTGAATTTAGCTCGGCTGGAAAGTCTAAAAGGGTTTTTTAGCTCGACTAGAAAAGCAGATGAGTTTTAGCTCGGCTGGAAAGGCTTAAGAATTTAGCTCAGTCGTCAGGCTAAAATTGTTAGCTCGGCTGATAAATAGGTAATCCCTATCATGCTACGCAGATGGAATTAAGGGGCAATTGAGAGGGTAATTTATATAAAAATTGGGCCGAGCTGGGCCGTGGGCCGTTATGGGCCAACAGTGCGAAGAGCTGAGTAAAGAGGTGTAAAGTTATTCCGGTCCGCAAGAGGTGTAAAGTTACTTCGGTTCGTAAGGTGTGAAATTACTCCGGTCCCAGAGAGCTTGCGGTAAGTTCAGTCGTCACATAAAGTTATCCCGGTCGGGACCGGAGTATTGGTTATACCGGTCGAGACATACCATGGTTAGCATTGAGAGAGCCGAGGTAAGAGCAATAAATGGAAGAGCCGAGCTAAAGTTATCTCGGTCTAGTCTGCGGCTTAGCATAGCCATGCTTACCTCGGTCGTATTGAAGTCTGACCATGGTAAAACCATCTCACTTGGTTTATGCAGCGAGGGAGGTGTTGAAGGATAAGCATTATCTTTCAGGAGTATGAATCCTAGGAGGACTCTATATGGAGGAGTAAAAGTTCTACTAGGATTGTGCCACACGAAACATATAAAAGCTCACAAACATCACCTATGGAGAGGTAACACAACTTTGATTCCCGAATACACAGAGCTTTTTGTCTATTTGTCTATTTTGCTGACTTAGGCATCAGAAAGGCATCCGACACACACCCGCCGACTAGCTCACGTTTGTGTTTTCAGGGAGCAAAGCGACGTCGTACAAAGGAACGCAATCTTGATCAACAGGGTTATACGAGAAGGTTTATTTCTTTCCCCTACTAAAGAATTTTTTATGTGTTATATTAAAGTGTTACGCTAAGGTATTTTTTTTGGAGTGTTACCTTTGACAAAAGTATACTAATGAGTTTTTTTTGAAATATTTCATTGAAGTATTATATTTGACTGTTACATTAGAGTGTTACAGATTAAAATTATACATTTGCTCCAAGCTTACTAAGGAATTTTTGTACTCCATTTGAAATATTTAAAGAATCTCACATCTTTTTGGAGTGAAGAATCTCATATTTTAAGTCATTTTTGTACTATTTTTGAAATGATTGAAAATCTTACATTTCAAGTCATTCTAAATAAAAAAAGATTTTAATATAAAAATTTATCACAAATTTGATTCTTATAGATTGTATATCATACCTTTCTAGCACACAAAAATAATAATAATAATAATAATAATAATAATAATAATAATAATAATAATAATCATAAGAAGGATATAACTATAAATCTAATTTTCAAATAATATAGTAAATCTACCGTTCTAAAATTAATGGGACTAATTAGTCTATAAGAAAAATTTTGAGACTAATTGAATCACTATTCTTTAAAATGAGATTTATAGATAAATTTTTCAAAAAAAAATCATAAAATACTATTAATCAAGAGTTCAGTATTGGATAAAATTCAAAAATAAAAATAAAAATTTAGGTTGTGTTTGGTTGTATTTTCAAATTAACTTTCAACAGGTGAATTCCCACTTGACGTTTGGATAGGACACTCAAAATATGATTCCGCGTGTTAATTCAAATTACGGTTTGAAAATCCGTTTGGCATCTCATAGTTCATTTCTCCGTTTTCAACGTGTCTGTCTTCTTCCTCTTTGGTTCTGAAAAGCTTCCCCTTCCTTCTCCATCGTCGCTGAAAATTTCCCGTGACCCTCGTCTTTCTTTCTCTTTTGATCTGAAAAGCTTCCATGTCTTTCTCCATCGTATTTGAAAATTTCGCGTGAACCTCATATTTCTTCTTTGTATCAAACATCAGTCATGGAAGCTTCGACTATCTGATAGGAAACTGAGTGGGAGGTGTGAGATGGGATGACCGGCCGGTTGACCTCCTGGTTGTCCCGGTCTGACTTCCTACTCTTCGACTATCTGAAGCTAAGGTTCAGAAGGTTCAGGTTGTTTTTATTTTTTTTATAGAAAGGCTGAGGTTCAGAAGATTCAGATTGTTTTTTGTTTTTTATTCTTACTTTTTATTTCTTATCTATTATTTTTTTTATAATATTAATAAATTTTTAATAATATTACATCTGTATACTGAATTACTAAATTAATAACGTGTAATAAATCAGAAAAAAAATTGATAATGTTTTGTAAGGCTTACGTTATAATTTGTATTTTAAAATATTACACTTAGTGTATTTATGTTAATTTTTATTAATATGTATTCTCAAAATTTGTTGACTTTAACAAAATTTTTAAAAATATATATAAAACGTATTGTAGAAGATGTTTGTACAGGCGTAAAAAATGAATTGATAGAAAATTTAATTGACACAAAATAATTGACATAGATTTATTTTAAAATGAAAAAAAAAATTATTCAAAAAAAATTACTGAAAAAAAATTAATTAAAAAAAAATCAATTTTTAATTTCAGTATTTTGAAAATAGTTTGGTTATTACTGTTGATAAAAAATACGAATATTGATATATGAGTTGTGTGTTTAATTATAAATTATTGATTGAATTAAGTTTTGAAAACTATTTCCAAAACACATCACCAAACAAATTTTCTTGTTTCACATGTCACATCAAATTTTTAAAACTTAATTCAAAATACATCTTCAAAACACATTTCAACACTCTATTTAAAAACCATAACCAAACAAATTTTTTACACTCAAATCATAATTCCTTAATACACAAACTTAAAATACAACTCATACTCTCAAATCACATTTACAAAACTCTATCAAACGCTACCTTAGACTTACATGGAATGTGGTCGGTGGGAGGGGACAAAAGACACCTCCATATTGCTTTCACATAACAAACTTGAAAAACAAGTCACGACAAGTTATATTGTGTACCTAGTTGGCTCATTGTGGAGTATGATTCCTCAATTCACTCTTTTTTTTTCTTCTTTTTTTTTTCAATTGATTGGATTCCATAAAACTTTGGTTTTTTTCGTACGTCTTCTTCTGGCATCTACTCTTATATAAGTTTTTTTTTCTCCCCCCACCCCACCACCCCCCCCCCCCCCAAAAAAAAAAAATTTAATGGCCATTGGCCACATTTTATGCCTGATTGTGTTTTGAGTGCATCTTAATCCCCGGCTGTGCCCCTCGTAGGGCCGATTATGACTGCAAAATTCACCATTTTTTAGTGATGATTGGGTGTTTTGTTATATAGATTATTTATTTTTTGTTATAGAAAATTTAATATTGGAGCTCTCTTCACAATGTAGAAAGGTGCCAATGCTTTCTTCAGATTCATTGAAAAATTATTCTTTGAGATTTGATTTCCGTATCTTACCATGTAAATAATTTCTATAGACTACTATTTGTCAGGTTATACTTTCCATTTGGCCTAATGCATGTTGTCTGTTTTATGTTATTTTGAATCAGTTTATTACAATTGAGTTCTCCACGTATTACCAAAAAACAGTTCCGCCACTAAAATACCAACTCTAAAAAGAGCTCTAAACAGGTGGCATGTAATGTGTGAAACTGAAGGCCATTTGCATATTGAGTATGTGTGTTTCACGCACTGTAAAATAAATAAATAAATAAATAAAAATCCAACTCAAATGTTGATCGATCTCATGTATATAAAAGAAAAAGAAAAAAAAAGTTCCCGCACATTTGATCTGAGTTTCTGTTCCATTGTTCCCTCACCTCCATTGTCTGGCGTCAGCCCTCTCCCCCGCCGTCCCTCTTCTCCACCGTCTGGCGTTTGATGTCTCCTTCGGCATTTGCAGATCTGTCCTCCGCTATTCGTCTCCTCCACCGTCCAGCGTCTTCATCGGACTTGGACTTCCATCTGGTCAGTTTCTGTCTCTGTCACATAGCAAAATAGATATGGAACAAAAAAAAAGTTCAGAAATCCCCTGTTTTAGATGTTTATAAGTTTAGGAAACATTTGAGTTCATGAAACCAATTAGAAGTTTATAATTTATGTCCAAACTGTTGAGTCCAAACATTAGAAGTTTGTACTTCTGGTGAGACATTTGAGTTCAGAAATCCCCTTTACAAGTTTATACTTCAAATCCAAACATTGGTCAGACATTCAGTTCAACACACATTTGGGTTATGTATGTTTATACTTCAGTTTTGGTTTCTTGTGGGATTTGATGTATATATTAGTTCGACACACATTCAGTTCATGTATAATTTTTCGGTCCATTATTCAGCTCATGATAAAGAAGTTTAATCACCAAACCAAAAAAAAAAAAAAATTAGGAGCAATCCAAACAAGTTTAATCACCATGATAAATAAATAATATTTTGGTCCATTATTCAGCTCATCTCAATCAAAGTTTAATCTGTTATTAAAACACAATAATCTGTTATTAATTTTTGAAAATAATCTGTTATTAAATCATTTGATTTTAGTTTAATTTTTGAATGAACAGAAATGGAGATTGATTCAAATAGTATTGAGAATCCTTTATTAAATGAGAGTGAAGAAGTTAAGAAACCTAAGAGAGGTATGTTTTTTAGCTCAAAGCAAGAAGCGTACACATTTTATGCCAAATATGCTAAACATGTTGGATTTTCTGTAGCTTGTAAAACACAAGTTATTGGCGATGATGGGGAATTAAGATAGTTTGGGATTGAATGTTTTCGATCGGGGAAAAGAATAAAAAAAATCAAAAGTAAACCCTCTAAAGTCATCTCTATCCACAAAAATTGATTGCAAAGCAAGGGTACGAGCGAGCCTACAAAAGGACGGGATATTTATGTTGACCACAGTTAACCTTAAGCATAATCATGAATTGATCCCCACCGACTCATGCCATTTTGCAATGAATAAAAAAATTCTTACTCTTGTGAAGAGAATATTAGAAATTAATGATCAAGCAGGGATTGGGGTGTTTAGGAATTATAACTCAATGGTTGTTGAAGCTGGGGGTTATGAGTCATTAACATTTGATGAGCGAGATGCAAGGAATTACATTGAGAGAGCTAGAAAATTGAGGCTTGGAAAAGGAGATTCCGATGCACTTCAAAAGTATTTTTTGAGAATGCACTCACAAAATTCGAGTTTCTATTATATGATTAATGTTGATACTGACTTTTGCATAAGAAACTTGTTTTGGGCGGATGCAATGAGTCCGATGACTTATAAAGAATTTGGAGATATTGTTTCATTTGACACAACTTACCTCACTAATAAATATGATATGCCATTTGCTCCGTTTGTAGGAGTTAACCACCATGGACAGTCGATTTTGCTTGGTTGTGGGCTGCTATCTAGTGAAGACACTGATACATTTGTTTGGTTATTCAAATCATGGTTAAATTGCATGTCAAATCATCTCCCAAAAGCTATAATAACTGATCAGTGCAAGGCTATGCGAATTGCTATAGAAATTGTCTTCCCCAATACTTGACATCGATAGTGTTTATGGTATATCATGAAGAAAATTCTAGAGAAATTGAAAGGGTATTCCCAATATGAATCCATGAACATGGATTTGTAAAATGCAATGTATGACACTTTCACAAAAAATGAATTTGAGATAAAATGGAAAGAGATGATTGCAAAATTCAATCTTTATGAGAATCAGTGGTTGGGGGTGTTATATGATGAGCGACATCGATGGGTTCCTGTCTATGTCAAAGATATTTTTTAGGCTGGTATGTCAACGACACAACGAATTGAGAGCATAAATGCCTTTTTTGATGGATATGTCAACCCGAAAACTACATTAAAACAATTTGTTGAACCATATGACAATGCCTTGAGAAGTAAGGTAGAGAAGAGAAGAAAGCTGACTTCAAGTCTCGGCACAAAGTCTTTGATTGCCTAACTGTGTATGGTTTTGAGAAACAATTTCAGGATGCCTACACCGATGCAAAATTCAAAGAAGTTCAAGCAAAGATGAAGAGACTAGTTTATTGTCAGCTGTTTCTTGTGAAAGAAGAGGGTTCAATTTGTACATATTTTGTGAAGGAAGTTGTGGTAGTTTTTGGGAAGATGAAGCATGTGGACTTTCTTGTCTATTATAATTCAACAGAATTTGATGTGCAATAAATGTGTCGGTTATTTGAATTTAGGGGCATCATGTGTGCTCACTCACCCGTTGTGTTTATTGCAAGATGCATAAATGAGGTTCCAAATAAATACATTCTACCACGATGGAGAAAAGATTTGGATAGAGGGTACACATGCATAAAAACCACATACATTGGCTTTGGGGATGATTTCAATGCAAAGGTCTATGATAAGATGAACAGAAAATTGATTGGTATTGTACAATTTGCTGGGAACTCTAAAGGGAAAATAAAAATTATCAACCGTGGGTTGGATGAGATCAAGGCAAGAGTGATGAAAGATGATGAAGGTGGTGGGAGTAATATAGCACCTTCGACTAGTAATATACCACCTATTACTAGTAATGTACCACATTTCCAAATTGGCAGCATTAATAGAAAGGCAATCAGTCATACCAAGTTGCTTAGTCCTTTAGTTGCTCACCGAAAAGGTCGTCCAATTACTAAAAGAAAGGTCGCCAAAGTAGATCAAATAGTCAATCGGTTGAAGGCAAGCAAAAGAAAACATAACAAATCAAAGGTAAATTGATTGGTATTCATACATATCCATCCATTTTGTATCATTACTCTCTATTCAACTCATATTTTATTGTAATCATGTTATACATTTGAGACATTCATTAACCTTGATCAATATAGGGTACTAAGGTGCTTGGAGGTGAAGGTGAAGGTCAATGTCAATCTCAACCTGAACGTATTACACGTTGAGAGCTTTATCCTTATATGGTTGGCATGGAAAATAGTTTGTGTGTGCTGGTACGTGTGCATCATAGGAATTTACATCGAGCAATTTATGATTGAAAAATCTAGAAACCCAAGATGTTGATTTGTGATTATGTACCAATTTTAAGCAGAATATAACAATCTCAATCAAACAATAAAAGACAAATCGACACAACTCCAATTGTGATTAAAAAACCACGGGCAACAGCCACAAAACAATCCACTAAGAAGATTTAAAGGAATTACACAGGTATACTCTTAATTACCTAGCGAATCCACGCCTAATTGAACCAACCTCTATGTGCCTCTTCCAACCCCGTCTTCACCTCAGAATTGTCTTTACGATGAGTCACTCCAGAATCCACCGAAGCTTCAGGCTCAAATTCTTCAGAATCCACCGAAGAATAACTCTCTCTCTCTCTCTCTCTTGTATATAACAAACAAAACCTTTGATGTACTCTCTTTAAACCATGAGTTGAATACTCAATAAAACATCAAAGAAAACTAACAAAATATCCCCAAATATAAACCTTAAGAACCAAAAAGAAGATCTGGAGGAATTAAATAGTTTTGGGAGAAAACCAACTATTTATAGAAAATCCAAAAGTAATCCTAGTTTTGGAAGAAATCCAATTACTTATAGAAATCCAAAAATAATCCTAGTTTTGGAAGAAAATCAACTTCTTATAGAAATCCTTGTCAAACGGGATTGCCAATAAAAAAAACCTAACAATCTCCCCATTTGGCAATGCCGTGACAAAACACACCTAACAAATAAAATCCTAGTCACCCCAACCCATTACAATCAACAAACACAAACTTCTTTCTCAAGATTAAGATCTGCAAAACAACTATTAGTGCCACAATCTCTAAAACAATTATTAGTGCCACAAGAGTATATGAAAAAGCAATAAACATATGACAAGATTATCTTGAAAACTAAGACACATGCACCCAACACATGAATGGATGAAATCACACTACGACACATGTGCATGAAAACATGAATTAATAACCTGCGAGATATATATAAAAAAAAACAAGTAGTGGATAGCAACACACAAACTAACTAATGCCAAACTCCCTTATCAAACAAATCAAAATAATCATGCTAACAAACTCTTGTAATGATACACCAAACTCCCCCTCACTAAAAACAAAGAACAAGAAGAAAACGGCAAACAATAATATGGTGGAGCAAGCAGGGAATTTTAGATTTATACCTTAAAACACACAAGATTATCCAAGAAGCACAATTACTTGAAAACACAATGTGCACAGCCTCTAGAAAATTCTTCATAAAAGAAAGTGATGCATTATGTGAAAAGCATAGATTCCATGATAAAAGTGTGTGTGTGACTCTTGGAGTTCGACAAACACAAGATTCAAAGCCTAATAGTGATATGAAAGCTGGACCTCCGACTAGAGAATCTAAGCACAATACAGGAAAGTCAAACCACTAAGAATCAAGGGGTATTTGTTGAGTAAAGGCGGAGGCTCCCCCTCAATCAATGAATCCTTTATTTTTTCCTTCTTTTTTCACATCTTTTTCTTTTCTTTCTTTTGCACATTATTTTTTTCTTTCTTTTGCACATCTTTTCTTTTCTTTCTTTTGCACATTGGCGGCTGATACGCTCAAGAGTATGGAAACTAAACCAGAGAAGCATGGATATAATAAGGATGGCCTAGTTGGTGACTCTAAGGTAGCCTTTTCCTCATGCTTGGACTACAAAGAACAGAGGGAAAAGCCATGGAGATGCAAAAAGATGGAAGGTGGTTAAGAGACTCAACATCACCCATAATGTGCTAGTATAGGTCAATTCCTCTAGAAAAACAAAAGATACCATGCCAGAAGTCCATAGAAAAAAATAATCACTAAGGCGAAAGACTCCGATATTTGTTAATCCAAAAGTGTGTACAGAATGAGACATACTAATCAAAAACACACACTCCAAAATGAGTAATGACCACAGAAAGTACACACATATTAACATGTAATGGATATTCTTATCAATTCCAATATGCACCAAGGACCACTCAAAAATTTCAAGCTTACAAAACCATACTAAGAAAATCTTTTTGGTTTTTTTTTTATTATTTTTTTTTCTTTTTCTAAACCAAGCAAGATAAAAAACGAAGAAGCACACATTTTTTTTTTCTCATTAAAAAAAACACACAGAAATCCAAAAACTAAAACAAATAAACAAATTAACACAAGTCAAGTTTTCTCACCTAAACAGCTTTAGTATAAACAAAGTTGTAAGAATTGCGGTTCTTGGATGGTGTCTTGACGTTGTGGTTCTTTTCCCCTGCAATGGGAATCCGTCTCGACTTGGTTTCCAACTTCCTATTTTTAGGTCTAGGCAAATACACTCTTCTATGCAACTTATAACAATAAGGGCGAATATGTCCATGCATACCACAATGATGGCAAATAAAAACAGGGTGTACAAGGTGTACCATCT
Source organism: Camellia oleifera (assembly GCA_022316695.1). Lineage (NCBI taxonomy): Eukaryota > Viridiplantae > Streptophyta > Magnoliopsida > Ericales > Theaceae > Camellia > Camellia oleifera. Next base: position 46,749,721 of record CM039312.1, on the reverse strand, counting down.
TTTCTTTTACCTTACCAACTCTAGGAAGTTTGAGAAGTTCATCTTTATGTTGAATTTTTTGTTCTCCTTTTCCTTGAGTTCTTGTATCATGAGATGTAGTTGCACTCTGTTTTTGCTCTTTGTTATCACCAAAGCCAATGCCACTCTTGTCAACACTCATTTGTTGAGACCCAATGATATCCTCCAAAGTCTTTGATCCTTTGTTCCAAAGACCAATGGTAGCCATACCACACTTGAGTTCTTCCTCTTTCTTGATCATTAGTTCTTCCAAAGCAACTTGAGACATCTCAAGAGATTCAATCTTTTCTTCATCCATGGCATGGGTTTCTTGTAGCTCATTCCTCTCTGTCTCACAAGTCAATAGTTTTGCACAAAGAGCTTGTCGATCATCAGCTATCTTGATGGCATCAATCCTGGCCTCGAAAATCTCCTCCTTAAGTTTGACATTCTCACTTTCACATGCTTTGAGTTTCTTTGTGAGTTTGTCATTTAATTTGAATAAGTTAAGAGACTCCTTATACAACTTTTCATAAGCTTGCTCAAGCTCTTCATCGTCACTCTCCGAGGATTCGTCAAGTAGGGGTGGTCGAACCATAAAATTTCCCTCACGAATTGAATCCATTATCACAAATCAAACAAGATCTCGTTCTAAAAGATTTTTTTTTAAAAAAATAGAACGACTTGCTCTGATAGCAACTGAAAAATCTAGAAACCCTAAATGTTGATTTGTGATATGTGCCAATTTTAAGCAAAATAAAACAATCCCAATCAAACAATAAAAGACAAATCGACACAACGATTTTACGTGAAAAAACCACAATTGGACACCTCCAACTATGATTAAAAAATCACGGGCAACAGCCATAAAACAATCCACTAAGAAGATTTAAAGGAATTACACAGGTATACTCTCAATTACCTAGCGAATCCACGCCTACTTGAACCAACCTCTATGTGCCTCTTCCAATCCCGTCTTCACCTCGGAATTGTCTTTACGATGAGCCACTCCAGAATCCACTGAAGCTTCAGGCTCGAATTCTTCAGAATCCACCGAAGAATAACTCTTTCTCTCTCTTGTATATAACAAACAAAACTTTTGATGTACTCTCTTTAAACCATGAGTTGAATACTCAATAAAACATCAAAGAAAACTAACAAAATATCCCCAAATATAAACCTTAAGAACCAAAAAGAAGATCTGGAGGAATTAAATAGTTTTGGGAGAAAACCAACTATTTATAGAAAATCCAAAAGTAATCCTAGTTTTGGAAGAAATCCAATTACTTATAGAAATCCAAAAGTAATCCTAGTTTTGGAAGAAAATCAACTTCTTATAGAAATCCTTGTCAAACGGGATTGCCAATAAAAAAACCTAACAATGTTATTTTTCAATAATGTTTAGTAAACTGTTTTTAACATTTCATTTTAATTGAATAGGGACACATGGTCAATGCTATTGAAGGCACATCTCTCACCCTGGCAAGTGTGGACATTATGAGAAGACAAAGTTTCATGAATGCCCCAACTCAAATTTATGGAGTCGGCACATCTCTTACCCAGTTAGACTGTATCGGAGGCACACCGGGAATTATGAAAACTCAACAATCCATGAGTACTACGCATCAAATTTATGGAGCCCTACCGTCTTCATTTGTTGACTTGAATGTACAAATGGACCGCAATGACCGTGGTAGTTTTCGTTAGTAGGAAACTTGTGATTGTAATACATTTTAGGTGACTGAACTTGGAGTTAATTTTGTTTTGGATTATTTATTTTATGTTTTTTTGGATTATTTACTTTTTGGTTGTTTTCATAATTTGGTTTATTTAAGTCAATGTACCATCTCTCGTAATGGTGTTTAGTAGGATATGAAAACACATAGTTTCATAATTTTGTTCCTTCCCTGTCTTCAAAAACGGTGATGAAAAAATTCGTGTCCAAAAATTTGTCTTAAAAAACAGTGTTGAAAAAATCTGTGTTCAAAATGTGTTCACAAATCTATCTTTCAAAATATGTGTTAAAAAACTAAGCTGAAAATCTGTCTTCAGAAACTGTCTTCAAAAACCTGTGTAAAAAAATTTGTCTTCAAAAACTTGTGTTCAAAGTATGTGTTCACAAATTTGTCTTTCAAAATTTGTGTTAAAAAACTAAGCTGAAAATCTGTCTTCAGAAACTGTCTTCAAAAACCTGTGTAAAAAAATTTTCCTTCAAAAACCTGTGTTCAAAATATCTGTTCACACAAATCTGTCTTTCAAAATTTGTGTTCAAAAACTGTCATCAAAAAATCTGTCTTAACAAGCTGTGCTGAAAATCTGTTCAAAAAATCTGTGCTGAAAAAATCTGTGTCCAAAAATATGTCTAAAAAATATGTGCTGGAAATTCTGTGTTCAAAATAAAGTGTTAATAAGCTGTGTTAACAACTTTTGTTCAATCATTCTTCAAACAGACAAACAGATAATAACCTGTGTTCAATCATTCTTCAAACAGACAAACATACAAACAGATAACAACTTGTGTTCAATCATTCTTCAATCAAACAAATAGATAACAACATGTGTTCAACTATTCTTCAAACAGAGAAATATATAACAGATTACATGTTTATACTTTTCAAAAATAACTATCATATATCATAAATCATCATACATATCAACGTTTTCAACTTCTAACTGTCATATAACTTATTACATCTTCATAACTAATACAACACAAATTACAAGGAAGAAGAAGATTCCATAAATACAACACCAAATTTGATTTATGTCTGTCTACAATTTTTGCATCTGCGCGCTCTGAAATTGAAGTTGTTCGGTTTGAAATCAAAGGTGTTCGTCTATACTTCGAAGCTGTTCGGTGACAGTTCCGATATTCTCCATTTGCACTTGTCCTTCATGTGTACGTTGTGCATTTGTAGGCAAGCACCATCCAAGAAAAGCACCACAATCATGACAACAATAAAATAACTTGTTTTTGTTCCGCTCCATCTCAGAAATTCGATTAGTTGCTTTTCTCCTACATTTATGACAATTTTTATTCAAATATGTCAAATGATCGGAGGTACTGCCGCTAACACTTGAAGTTGACATCTACAAAAATATGAAGCCAAACCTCAATCAGTTAGAGATTGTCTCAATATGTAGACCAGAAAGAGGACCATCGAGTATAATGTGCTTATAAACATGGTATAACTAGGTAGACTTGTATCAAATACAATCACATACTTGGACCAATCACATGACTAGGTAGACTTGTATAACGTGCTTATAAACTAGGTATGACTAGGTAAACATGGTATAATGTGCTTATAAACATGCATATTTCAGACCCTAATAATTGTCCATGATGTGTATGCTGTAGCACATCTAAGTGCCAATCCATCAATTTATGTGTTTGATTATCAAAGCCTTGTCTTATACTAATTTTTATACTAATAATTGTCCATGACATTTTTCTTTATAATTGATTGTAATCTGCTATATGGGTGATAATTAAGACCTACTAGAAGAATCATGCTGATCTTTGTGATTGCAGATCATCCTAACTTCTTATGTTGCATCTTTGAATTATTTCCAAATTTATCAAAATATTTGAACATTATGGAAAATAAGTTAGTTTTTATAATTTTACAAATGCCTTCTGTATCATGTAGCCTAATGACTCAATTTTAAATATATGAAGGGAATTCTAATATTCTTGGAAATTTTGATTTTTGGTCTATCAGCAAAATTCTAAAAACATTATCACCTATAAATGTAACATCGATTGCCATATATAGTTAATTCTATAATCTAACTCATATATTGCTCATTCTGAATTTTTAAGTTTGTATAATTAAAAAATAACCTAAGTTCATTTTCATTTTGTTGAATCAAAAGCACCCAAATATATTCTCTCTTAATTCTTGTTTTTTAAGATTTTGTTTATCATTCTGAGCTTTCTAATTCAATATTTCTAGTTGCCTGGAGAGGTTATCAATTTTATGTACTTTTCAGTTTTCAACACTGTATCTACATTTCGAGATATTTACAGTGCTTGAAGAGGTAGCATATAGATTACATTCAAAGACATAAAATAAACAAGTGGTAGAGAATGTTTAAAATCTCCAGGCAACCTTGAGCTTCATAGTATGGATATAGTGACAAGTTTTCTAATTTAGAATCACACAACCAAACTTTAGTTCCAAATATTCTACAATCTAATATATTTGATTTTTGTTCACCTTAAAATTGAATTAAACCAGTCTAGAAATATCTTAAATTATGTTTAATTAAGAACAAATTCTCTCTTATCCAAAATATAATTATTTCATTTGTTGCTCCGTTTAAGAGGTGTGAGCAAATGTTTTTCAATGTTACCAATCACTGACTCTATTGTTATGATTTGTAGTCCCATTGAAGTGTGAGCATGTGTTTTTCAATGTCACGTATCATTGCATTTAGTGATGATTTTCATCCTTACATTTGAGTGTTATCCCCTTAAGAGGTCATAAAGTAGTAAGTTCACACAAGACATAGGATGCTAACTTCATTAGTGTAACTCAGTGTCCACAAAAAACATGATGAAAGAAAGATTTGGCAGCAGCTTTGTAGGATGATTAAGCATTTTTATATATTCTCCACCAAATATATATAGATTTTTTAGGCAAATCCAATGTAATGTAAAATTCGATCAAATCAAAATCAAAATCTTCCTAAACAGATGAAATCAAAATCAAAATCATCCAATGTAAAATTGGGGCAAATCAAAATCAAAATCAAAATCAAAATCAAAATTAAAATCCTCCTAAACAGATGAAATCAAAGTCAAAGGCACAAAAATCTCAACAGATCAGGGCACATATATACATATATATATATATATATACACACCTAATCCTGAAATGAAGTAGCACATAGAAATTAAACTTAAAAACTTAAAATAAAATTACAAAACATAAATTTAAGTTCAACACAAAATAATGACTTACAATTGTTTACTGAAATTAAGCAAATACTTCTTCAAAATACATATTTAAATTACAGAGGTAGCTATTGTTTGAGGTACTGAACTCTCAATTTTTCTAACTCTGCCTTACAATTGACTGAAGAGGCTCTTTTATAACCAAAAGAGATTACTGTGAGCCTTGTGAAGGAATCTGACTGAAAGAAGCACATGGGAGTCAGCTGCAACTTTTTGTGAGTGACTAAAGCTGATGGATGCTTTTGACTGTAGTGACTTTGTCTGATTGATGAATAATGAACAGTAAATTTGACTTTTTTCACTATTCATTACTTTCGGTGGAGACATGTGACTAAGGGAATCAATATAGATATATCTATCAGCAACTTTTCTCAAAAGGAGAGTATTGATTGAAGCTGAGAAATATAGCTATATGGAATCCAATGACTGTATCAGGCATATAGGTCCTAAGCATCTTGGAACTGGGCCCCATAAGGATCATAACTAGATGATTCTTCAGTTGAATTGGATGAACTGGATGAGCTGGACTTTTTGGCCGGTTCAGGAGGCTCATTATCAGAGGGTTCATTGCTTAATTGTGATTGGGCTTGATCCATTAGAAGACGGGCCATTTGAAGTAGCTTATCACTGGATGATCCAGGCTTAATCTTGGGCTTTGACTGAGTTGACTTGGATTTTTTTGTCTTCACTGTCTTGGACTTGGATGACTTGGGCTTGAAGGAACTAGATGGTGGTTCATTAGGACTTCCAATATTGACTGGAGAAAGTTAGCTTCCTTGAGTGACTAAAGCAGATGGGTTCTGCTAAGCTTTTACCATGGCGAGAGTTGGAGCATGAACATTGACTGGGAATTCAAGCTGGACTTGTTCAATAATGTGTGGAATTTTGAAGTTATCCCACTATTTCACAAAATGTTGCCGGATGACTATGTTGTTATCAGTTGCATATTGCCGTTTAAATATCCAAGGAACTTTGTATTTGGATATAAAAATGAGCAACGAAGGAAACTGTTTCTGGTGTTGATTGAAGTTGTAAATAGAGGGAAAATAGTTGACTTGTTCCATGAGGACTGGTGGGAAAATCTCAGGTATGGCACCATAATGAGACCACCATCGAAGGAACCATGTAGGGATAACTGATTTGAATTGATGATCAAATTGAAGGAACCAGGAGTGACTGTATGACTCATTTTGATATAAGAAAACTTTAAACCATGCATCCATATAGTCATAATAACTATATTGGATTGAATGACCAGGTAAATCTCTAAAGAAGAAAGGAAGTACCCATTCATCTAGAGAAACAATGTTATGAATATAAAGTGAGTGGTAAACAATTTTACTAGTGAGAACTCAATCATAAATTGGTTTAATAACAATTGACTTGTGATGGAAGAGAATATCTTTGTAAAAAGAAATTGACTTATCAGGATAGAGAAGAACAAAATGTCATCCTGGAGGAAAATAACTTATAACTAGATCAAGAACATCATGTTTATCCTTGTAAGTAGGTTCTTTGAAAAATAAATTGGTTGACTGAAATTTAATGTAGCTAGAACGAGAAGTTCTTACTGCATTTGGTGGATAAGGAGTAAGTGACCGTAAGGATGAAGCAAAGGGATCTGAAGCAAGGGCAGAAGTGTAACTAATTTTAGGAATATTACCAAGAACTTGGTAACGGTTGGCCATTTCAATTAGAGGAACAACTAAAGGTTGACTAGATGAAATTAAGGCTTTGGAAGGAAGGCGAGGACGAGACATCTGTAAATAAGAATAAAGGTTAGCAACCACTGAGGATATCTAAATAGTTTTGATGATAATCCAAACAATTGTAATAATGAGCAAGTAAATTGCGTCGACTGCGAACTTTCGGGTTAAAAAATGCAGGAGAAACCTACCCGCGGTTATGACCAAGATGTTTAAGCATTTGATTGGAAAGACAATAGAAGTCTCCATTGATAACATGGTCGTGAAGACCAAGGAGCCTGGGAACCATCTGGCCAATTTGAAGGTAGTTTTTGATATTGACTCCAACTTAATGCTTCAAAATGTGCATTTAGAGTCGAGTCTGGTAAGTTCCTAGGATACTTGGTCACCAGAAGGGGCATTGAGGCAAGCCTAGATCAAATCAAGGCCATCCTTGACTTAAAGAGCTCAACGTCAGCCAAGCAGGTCTAGATTTTGACCGACAAGGCGGTAGACCTGAACAGGTTTATCAGCTGAAGTTCTGATAAGTGTAAACCATTTTTTAGTTTGTTAAGAAATGCCACAAATTTTTTATGGACAAAGAAGTGCAAAGTCGCCTTAGCCGACTTAAAAAAGTACCTAACAAAAGCTCCAGTTCTGTCAAACCCAATACTTGGAGAAGAGTTTTTCCTATACTTGGTAGTTTCGAACCATACAATCAATGCAATGGTAGTTTGAGAAGAGGAAGGAGAACAAAAAATGGTATACTATGTAAGTAAAACCCTTGCAAGCGCAGAAACCAGGTACTTGCCGTTTGAGAAGTTAACACTAGCCCTAGTGATGGCTTCCAAAAAATAGAATCACTATTTTCAAGCCCACAAGATTATGGTGCTAACTGAGCATCTCTTAAAACCCTTGTTGCAGCATGGAGATCTGACAGGCAGAGTAGCCAGATGAGCAGTGATGCTGGGCTAATATGACTTAGAATTCAGGCTTAGAACAGCAATCAAGGTCCAGGTTCTGTCTAACTTTGTGGCTGAGTTCACCCCTAGTGTCATCCTACGTCGGGCTCTAGTGAGCCACGACTTAGGATGCCCAGGGGAACCAGAGAAAACTCAACTGGGGCCAAAGAACCCCACACCAGCAGCGCAAGAGAAGGAAGAGTAACCAAAACCTTGCGATATCTATATCGACGATTCCTTCCACCTGTTTGTTGATGGAAGTTCAAACCGTCAAGGAGTGGGGGCAGGAGTGGTTTTGGTATCACTAGAGGGGTGAATGATAGAGCAATCAATCCATTTGGGATTCAAGGCCTCAAACAACGAAGCAGAGTACGAAGCATTGATTGCTAGACTAAAGCTACCAGCAGCAATGGAAACCGATGAGGTGGTGGTCTTTTGTGACTCCCAGCTTATTGTAAATCAAGCCACGGACGAGTATGCAGCCTGAGATAAAAAGGTGATAGCCTATGTCAAAGAGGTTGTCAGGCTACTAGCATTATTCTAGGATTGTAGGCTACAACAGGTTAGCCGAGATAATAATAGCTACGCTGATGCCTTGGCAAACTTGGCTAGTGCAATAAAATCAGGGGAACCAAGGACAATCATGGTTGATTATTTGACAGGACCAAGTGTGGAGCCTCTGGTAACAGAGTACGAAGCAATGTGCGTGGAAATGGGTCTCAGCTAGATGGACGCCATAGTTGTGTTCCTCAGAGAGGGCAGACTGCCAGACGACCGAAAATAGGCACACAAAACTAGGCTAAAATCGGTCAAGTTTTGCCTATCAGCAAAAGGCCATCTGTACAGAAGATCTTTCACTGGACCTTTACTTCGATGTGTGCACCCCTCACAAGTAGAGGACTTTTTATATAAGATCCATGAAGGAGTTTGTGGAAGCCATACAGGGGGCAGGTCACTTACCCATAAAGCCACATCCCAGGGATACTGGTGGCCACACATGCAAAAGGATGCTGAAGCCTATGTCAGGAAGTGTGAGAGGTGTCAAAGGTTTGCACCTTTGATACATCAACCAGTAACACTTTTGAACCTAGTGTCCGGCCCTTGGCCGTTTGCCCAATGGGGCATGGACCTGGTGGGACCACTGCCCCAAGCAACTAGACAGAGAAAGTTCTTGCTAGTAGTCACAGACTACTTTACAAAGTGCGTTAAGGCCGAACCTCTTGTGAAGATTCGAGATATTGATGTGAAAAACTTTATTGGAAGAACATAATTACCAGGTTCGAGATCCCAAGGGCCATTATAACAGATAATGGCACCTAGTTTGACAGTAAGCTAATCAAGAGCTTCTAGTAGTTATCCCATTGGAGGTCCGTATCCCTGGAATCAGAACCAGGGAGTGGAGAATAGGACCGATGAGGCATTCCTAGCTCGAGATCTGAACCTCTTGGAAGAAAGATGGAGAGGGTAGCATTTTGGCTGGGGGCATACCAGCAACAGCTTGCTAGGGCTGACAACAAGAAGGTCAACCCAAGAGAGTTCAAGATTGGGGACCTCGTCCTAAGAAAATTCATCAGCAATAAGAAGGATCCTAGGGAGGGCAAGCTTGGCCCAAACTAAGAAAGACCTTATTGAATCATCTCGATTGCCGACAATGGAGCATATTGGCTAGAAGACAATGATGTCAAAGAATTCCCAAGACCGTGGAACACTTGCAACTTGAAGTTTTTCTATCATTAGTTTTTGTTTTTTGAGATTTATATCATGATTTTATTAGCCAAAGTTTTAATAAAGTGATAGTTTGATTTTGTTTTTACGAATTTGCAAGTTATGCGATAAGACTGAATAGTCTTATGACAATGTTTCCGAATGAAACATGACGAATAACTTAGACTTATCGTATGGTAGAGTTGAATTATACTTGCCATATGATAGAGTTTAACTAAGTTGGCGATGTTTCCGATTGAAACATGACGAATCACTTAGACTTATTATATGGTAGAGTTGAATTATACTTACCATATGATAGAGTTGAACTAAGTTGGCGATATTTCTGATTAAAACATGACGAATAACTTAAACCTGCCCTATGGTAGAGTTAAATTAACACTTTCCATATGGTAGAGTTGAACTAAGTTTGATCTAGTTAGATTAACAGAAACATCGAGGTATAAGACCTCGGCTTATCTTTGTTTAAATCAAACCTAGGCAATAATTGAAGTTGCATGCTTAATGTGAACATAAATGATGCTTAGGTTCACATTAGGGGGACAGGAAGTGGGCATGGAATAAAAACATAACACTTGTACAATTTTTTGAAATTTTAAGTTGAAGTTATCTGAGATCACAATCCGAGATATTAGTACTTCTATGTACTCGAAGTGTATTTAGCCTAGATATCCAGCCAAGGTGCTAGACTTAGAAAGGTGATGTTTAGATAAAAGTAAGGAAGCAAATACTTGTTGAGATGTCATTCAAAGAATTCTTTAAAGGGCCTATTGGCCGAGATCACAGTAAAAGGTGACCTCCGAGGTAAATTGGTCTGAGGTGACCAACTAAGGGTGCACCCGAGATAAAGTAGATCCGAGATGATACATATCGGATGTGAATCCAAAGTGATTACACAGTCAAGGTGTATTTGGAAAAATTGCAAAAATATTCGAAGTATGGAAACATACAAGATACAGAAGTAATGAAGTAAGCATACACACAGAGAAGCATTCAAATACTTAGTCAAAAAGAGAATTTGCATTTCGACAAAAAGAAACTTATTCAGATACAAGGCAAAAGGCACATCGGCCCAACAAAAGAGAAAAGTTCAAAATAAAAGGAAAAAATCCTAAGTACTAGAAGCATTGGCGTTAACTTCGGATTGCTTAACCTCAGCTGTTGGCATTGTGTCGGCCTTAGTTGGCAGAGCTCTCTCCTTCTCAATCGCTATCTCGGTATCAATTTCAATAAGGGTCTGGTCCAGACTCTTCTCGGCAGAGGCAATCTCAATTTTTTTAGTAGAGATATCTTTGGGGACCTTATCCTCCTCTTCATCCTAAGTCAAGTCCAAGACTTCCTCATTCAGAGTTGGGGACTTTGCCCTAGCAGATTCTTCACCATTGACTTTGGTCTCGGCTTCTTCTCCCACTTTAACCTCAACCTCAGATTGGCTTGGAGTGGGTGGGAATGGCATAATAAGTCAGTTGGCATCTCGGATGGGCGAGTCGTCGGGGATGGCCAACTCTTTCAAAGTAGCCATCCAGCCAAGGGTGTAACCCTTGTTGCATGCCTGATTGACTTGCTTCTTGTTGGCATCTCGGACGTCGACTGCCCCTTTAGTGTAGGCCTTTTCATCGGCAGTTTTGATTTCAGCCGCTTTTGTGGCGAGTGCTGCTTGAATTTCATTTTGGGCCTAGGCTTCTTTCTCCTTAGCCTCTTTTTCCTCGGCCTTGGCGACCTCGATGACATTTTCATTTGCTTCAGCTCGGTCCTTGGCTTTCTTTAGGGCAGCCTGGGCAGCCTTAGACTAATCCAGTAGACCTCGGACACAAGCCTCAACCTGGTTTAGCGAGGAAAGGAGTCTGGCCGCTTTTTTGTCTTATTGGTCAACTCCTTCTTGAACTCCTCAGCTTTGACTACAAAGGAGTGACCTTGCTAAATGGCCTGCAAGAAGAGATAGAGAGCAGAAAGTTCGTTAAGTACAAAACTCAGAATTGAAACTTAACGAAGGAACGAAGTATGCAAACTTACCAAAACGCAATGATACATCATCAAAGCCTAGTTCTCATACTCAGTGAGGTTGGCCATTCAGTTGATGTCGGCTGGCAAGAGAACGGCGGTAGAGATAATGGCACTAACTTCCATAGATTCTAGCGCACTGTCCCCGGCTAACAAAAGTCGGTCTCCGACCACGACTGTCAGGGTCCAAGGGTCATTGGCGTAGAAAGATCCTAGTTTAGCAGTGCCCTTAGACTTCGGCTTCTTTGATGGCTGTCTGTCAGATACCTCAGCCTCGACAGGTCTCTTCTCGGCTGCAGAATCAGTCTTCTCTATCTCAGCCAACTTAGAAATTGGTATTGTATCTTTTGACTCAACTTCTGTGGCTATGGCTTTAGCCTTAGCCCTTTTTACCCTCTTGGCTTTGGGCTTTGGTTGGGTTTGAGAGAAGGAAGAATAATGGACTGACACCATGCTAGCGATGTCGGTGAAAAGGTCATCAGGAACAATTTTTCTGCGACCCATTTCGTCGGCAACGGCAGCAATGGTGACTCTAGGGCCGAAGTGAATTGCTGGTAGGGCAATAGAAGGGTTGGATATGTCACGCCCCAAAATTTAGACAATTAAATATTAAATTAAGACTAAACCCCAATCAATATTCCATCATCCAAATCCTAGGGGTGAAACAAAATCTAAATGTTCTCATCTCATAAGGTTTAAGTAAATTTCCATGGTCAAAAGATAACAAGGGATTTAAAAATAAAACTAACAAAACGCCAACCAAACCATCAACCATAATTTTATAACTATCAAATACATCCAACATTAAAGTATCAACAACTAGTCAAAACAACTTAAATAATGTAAAGTTGGAAAATAACTCACAATGCCAAACTATCATAATACTAAGGTCACAAAAAAAAAAAAAAAAAAAAAAAATTAATAGATAAACTAATATTAACCCTAAACTCAAGAAAACAAAATGAATCCAAAGGACATGTCCAACAACTATAGTTATTCCACGTCACCACCGTAGTTCCAACTAATCCTATAAAGGAAGCTCGGCCCTAAAATTTGGATAATTAAATATTAAATTAGGACTAAACCTCAATCAATATTCCATTATCCAAATCCTAGGGGTGAAACAAAATCTAAACGTTCTCGTCCCATAAGGTTTAAGTAAATTTCCATGTTCAAAAGATAACAAGGGATTCTAAAAAAAATAACAAAACGTCAACCGAACCATCCATCATAATTTCATAACTATCAAATACCTCCAACATTAAAGTATCAACAACTAGTCAAAACAACTTAAATAATGTAAAGTTGGAAAATAACCCATAATGCCAAACTATCATAATACTAAGGTCATCAAAAAAAAAAAAATTAATACATAAACTAATATCAACCCTAAACTCAAGAAAACAAAAGAAATCCAAGAGATATGTCCAACAACTATAGTTATTCAACGTCACCACCGTAGCCCCAACTAATCCTACAAAGGAAGCTCAGCTACGCTCAAATAAAACGCACTCGAGTTGACAAGAGACAAAACGGGTCATTATACAAGTATACTGGTATGAGTAAAAGAATTGACACCCACGTGTCCGCCAGACACAAACAAAAAGCACATTAATTCTTGTTATGGGACAAGACAAGTAGTTCCACGCGCATCGAGACGAAGGGGTAGTTTCCCGAGATTCGATGGCATTTAGTTTCTTCCCGTACACAATTAAAGATAAATTGAGTATAAAATAAACCAAATAAAAATAAAAATATGATGGGTTAGCCCTGCATAAAAAGTTAGTAAGACCCACCATTCTACAAAAAAGTAAAGTTAGTATAATTTAATCATAAATAACTTGTTGAAGAAGTATAAAAGTGCACCATTTCATACTTAAATAATTCAAATTGACCAAAACTCAAAGAACAAAAGTTGTACATAATCAAATTTCCTAAAATGCAATGCAAACGAATTTAGTAGAAACTGAACAAGTTGAGAGAAAAACTTGATAGAAGAATATAAACGGAATTCATTCGAAAAACTTGAAGCTGAAAAAGAAAAGAAACTGCCCTAAGATGATTTTTTTCAAAAAAGTTCAAAACGCAAAAAGTGTTCAGAATAATGTTTTACTTTAGTTTACGGGAAACCAATAAAAATGATCTCATTTCGTGGGTTAAAACAACATCTAAAATCTGCATTGTTAAAACAAATAAAAACTATTGTAACCAAGATCATCCGATTACAAGTTCTAATCGATCTTTTTAATAAAAAGTTAAAACACAAAAGTTGTCTAGAATTATGTATACATATCTCTACCCAAATTTCATAATTTATTGAGGTCAATTATTATTTGTTTCAAGATGTACAAATCAATACAATTCAAACCATGCATATAAGTTCATATTTAATTCTTTGTACCTTAACTCCACCACTTCGGCCCTTCACTTCTGGCCAACACATATATCCCATGTGCCTCCTGTATACCTAACACAGCTTCGAAGCCAAACTTGCATGGGGATATCGTCCCGAGTTTGGACCACACACCCTAGATCGTTAACATATATGTACGCGCGTAAATCAAAACACCCATCTAATCCTGAGAATGAGGCAACAATACATATATACAAAATATCTCACTCATGAGAACAAACATAACAATGTCAAGCCTAAGGCATTCAAATAAATCTCATAATCCTCACTTTTTTTTTTATATACATTCTTTCTCACAAACACTCAAATAAAACAACAATTCATGGAATCATGGTGGAGTATAAAGAATTTATCTATGAGTTCTAAGTTTATTTTAATTTCTTATATCCATGAGTGTGATTACAACCATAAAATAAATACATATAAAAATCCTAAACCTGACATACACAACTAATCAAAATAATTAAAATCGATCTATTATCTTTATGTAAATACAAAATTAAACTAACATCAAATAAATAAAAACAACAAATTAAACATAAACCAAGGGAAGTGGGTTTTGCACTCACAATTATTTTTTTGAAGAACAAAGAAATACTCGAAAAATTAATGTAGCCACCAAAACAAAACCCTAACCCTTATTTTTCTTCCCTCTCTCGCCGTCTCTCTCTCGATTGCTTTCTTGCAGCTCTTTCTGTTGCTGCTGCTTTTGTTTTTTTTTTTGTTTTTTGTTTTATTATCTTATTGAGCCTCTAATCTTATAACCTACTTGACATTCATTATTATATTATATTTTATAAATACAACTTAAATATAACATATATAAATATAACTATCTTATATAAAAATCTATATAAATAATTTCTTTTATATATATATATATATATATATATATAAATATTCAGATTAATTATATATAATTAACTAACACATTAAATTAACTAAATATCATATTAAATTCTCATGTAACCACACATTTAATGAGGTTCAAAAATAAAATAAGGTAATAATAATAATAATCAATAATAACTTAAGAAAAGTAGGGTCACTACAGGATAGGTTGATCACCGAGATGTTGGAACCTCGACATCTACGATTGCAAGTTCTCCGAGCAGAAGCGTTCTGGGGACTCAGCGTCAACGTTGGCGTTGAAATAGAGGAATTAGTTGTAACAATCCGAAAATTTAAGTTGTCCCTTAAATTTTATATTTGTATTATTTAATTATAAATGAGATTATCAAGACAAAAAATATAATTAGTTTAGATTTGGAAATTGAACCTAAAGGTAAGAGATAAGTATGAATTAATGGTGTATTAATGGGAATGCGACACGTGGGCAGCCGCGTGGCTTGGTGCCCACGGTTCTCTTTCTATATAAAGGAGGGGGGAGTTGCTTAGGAGAGAAAAAGGAAAGGAAATGAAAAGAAAAGAAACTAAGAAAAGAGGAAGAAAATACTGGAAGTCGAAAGGGTCTTTGATAGTTGAAAGAAAGAATGAAGTATTAATTTTAAAGTGAGTTATGTTATACCTTGAGTTACCATAATATATTTTACGTATGTTTTGACTTACCATAATTTATTTTATACAAGTTGTATTTTATTAGTTATATTAATACAAGTTATGTTTTATAAATATTTCAGTTACATGGATTAATTTCTCAACTCTATTTGTTTAAAATGAAACCCATGGATATGCTTATTTAAATTTTAAAGAATATTTGACTATAACCTCATAAACAATTATGTTTTGTAAGTACCACCATAGGAGTCTCACACCTTGGGGGACTTAAATAACCATCGGCTTCTATTTGGTCACTTTTTGGCCCTCTATTATCATGGATCTATTGACCTCTGTTCTGTGCGGAGCAAAGTACTGTGCGGAGATAAATGCTACACTATTGTGGGAGCCACCTCTATAATCCGTACGAGCCACCTATTGAATCCGTACCTCTGTTCTGACTGTCACTCCTATGATCTCTGTTCTGTTCTGTTTAGTACCGTGGTTATGGTTATTTATTTACATAATCTCAGTTTTGCTACTTAAATGATAATTTGTTCAGACTAAGCTATCTTAAATATTTTAGTTACATAATTATCCTTGGTTATTTTGCATCCCTTATACTCTTGGCATAATATTTCTCACCCTGCCATGTGCTTATAGCTGTTTACCAATTTTCAAGAGACAATACAATTCAGAAATAGCTTTTGGAAAATCTTAGACGCAAGGCTGTGGAATAGATTCACACAACACTTTTATGATATTTTTATATGTAAATATCAGCCTTTTTGGTCAATAAATTTTGTAATAAAAATAGAAGCTCCAATGATTATTTTGGTACCCTCACTTAAATATTATTTCCGCTCGCGTTTATTAATTTGTTCAAGAATTGGCCGGAGGTAACTTTAGTTACTGGCCATCACGATACTTAACCCTTGGGTATGGGGAGCGGGTCGTGACATTAGTTATGGAGTAGATGTGCACGACTGGTTTGCTGGATCAGATGTGGATGCCTGGTCTGGCCTTGGTGATGAAGTGACTGGCAGAGTTATGGTAGACGGAGAAGACTTGCTTTTGCGAGGAATATCGGGCAGGGGGCTTTGGTAAGTCGGGATGTAGTTGAGAAGGATTGGAGCCTTGCAGAGTTCAATTGGCAAGCCAAGAAGTCAGACCAAGTCTTTGCTCGATGCGTAAGACTGGCAGAAGTTCTTTTCTGGCTGAGGGAGAGCTGCAAAGGCAAAAAGGAGAACATTAGAATAGGAAAACAGAGAGATTGTTAAATAAGGCAGTAAAGAAGGGACTTCGAGGGGGAAAACTAAATCCTTACCCTTGTCATCTCTAAAAACTTCATGGCGCAAGGGGAAGAAATGGAGCTCATCGTCTAGCGCGAACTCCCAATTGCCCGAGACAATTAAGTAGTTGTCTGCTGCGCCCTTGTTTAAGTCTGGAATGTTGGCTATCAATTTGTACTATATAGATCTCGGCTTAAAGTAGTATGTGTAGCCAGAGTTGGTCTTAAGGCTATACATTGTGTAACAGTATTGGATATCGGATATAGTTATTCTAGCATTCTGCCGATGTGCCAACTTGGCAATGCCATTGATGATCCTAAAGAAGTTAATGGCCAATCGCATGGAATTTAGTTTGTAGTAATGGAGAACCTCCCTAAAGAGGATGTTGAGGGAAAACCTGACTCTGCCCTCAATAATAGAGACTATGGAAAAGGGCATGTAGTCCCTCCCAAGCATGATAGAGTTACCCTCTCCAACCAACGGAAGGTGAACATCGGCTGGAATGAAGAACTCTTGCCTAAAGTAATCTAATTTGGCGGGGGTATCCACTCTCTACCTAAACATATCCATGATGTCGGCTATATGTAATTGGTACTAGATTTCAGAAAAGAGTGATTGGTATGGGTTTAAAGACTTCTGTTAAAACCTAGAGAGCACTAGGTTGAGGGTTTCTGAAGACCAAGACGAGGATTTTGTTTTAGTTTTCCTAAATAACAGGGTTCTAAATCAATTCCCAAACCTAAGTCAATACAGAAACAAGAATCAAAAGCAAGAATCTAGAAACAAAGCAAGAAAAGCAGGAAAAAGAGCACGATTCAGAATCAAGAAAGCAACAGAAATTCAAGAATATGGAAAATTACAAATCCGCAGAACACTGAGTGAGTGTGTCCAAGGCAGTGTACAAGAACCATAACCAATACGAATACCCTAGAACTCTGGAACAAATTATGATGCATAAAACAGATTCAAGAACAAGAAATGATGACCAAAACATGAATATAGAAACAAATTATAACTATGAAAACGAATTCAATGGCAATAGATATAGTATTCATATATATTCAGGATAGTGGAAGACTGAATTAGAAGAGAATGAAATTAAGAGCTTACCAAATGGGGCCGAGAATGCAGACGCTGGAATGAGTTTCGCTAGAGTTAGATGATGATGATCATGACCAAAGAATGAAAAATTTTGCCGAAGGTGCGAAACGGAGCACTGTTGCAGAGCTTAGAAAGTATGAAAATGGTGGATTTCTTAGAGAGAGAAAGTCTAAGCAGAAAGAGAACGGAAGAATAAAAAGTGAAGAGACGAAGAGAGAGAAGGGAGAGTTTTGTCAAAAATTCAAAAATATGGCAAAACAAAATGAATTAGCCTTGGACGACGTGCTTGTCAGGCGACGTGATCAGAAGCGACGCGACCTAATAGCGCGTGTCAGGTATGAACTAATGAGGAAGGGACACGTGGAGGAAACGGTTGAAAAGACCATATGTGATAGCTCATACGCAGTTAGGAACTCTTGAAATTCTTGAAGTAATGAGGCTATAACCTCAGCTAGAGGAACGATCTCGGTTGAGATGCTCAAAGAGATTGGTTCTTGGTTCTTGGTTCTTGGTCCTTGATCGAATAGTTAGAAGAGTATTGGTTACTTGAAGCCGACGAGTCATAATCTCGGTTGGAGAGATGAATGGATTATTAGCCGACATGCTATATGGACAAACGATGTAGGTTTCATTATCTCAGGTTGCCGAGGTAATAAAACCTAGGGGGCAGTTGTGGGGACATATTTTGTGAGTAACAGCACCTGGCTAAGGTGACGTCGAAGTGTTAACCGAGGTGCCACATGGCCTGGTCATGTTTGCTGAGATTATCTCAACTAGGTCAAGGTTATCTGCGGAGAAACCGAAATCCAAGAGAAGCAAATAAGGGACAAGAGTCCTAAAACAGAGGAGGATCTCAGTCTGGATAAAGATAAGGCTCAAGAAGAGTTTATCCCTATCTAGGTGAGGGTCCAAGATGAGCATTGAGCTTGAGTCCATTGAAGTGAGGCTTCTAATAGGATCAGGTCATTGCAGGTTATAAAAGCAAGACACCCTCGTGGGTCTAACGTAAGCTTTTTCTGGTAAGTATAAATACTATTTGCTATCTTTGAGAGATATTGTTTACTGACTTGATCGTCGGAGTGCCCCCAGGTAGACGAACCACCACTGGATTCTCATCTTCTTGTGCAGATTGTTGGGTTTAATCTATTCTGTCGATGCTCTCCAGCTGAGTTCCCCTTTTGTGGTTGTGTGGTCGGAAATCAACACCCACACATCCCAATAATATTTATACCGTATCTTTAGACACGAACTTACACTAGTGTTATTAATTCAGTACTTCATTAGTATTTCTAATTTATTAAAAATATATGTAATGTAATAGTAACATTATTGTACATAGTGTTATATTGATTAATAAAAAATTGTAAATAAAATTAGATGGACAATTTTTATATGCTACTAATCTAATCATATTCTGACTATAACTGCAGATTACTCATTAAATAACACAATCACATATAGTATCACCATCATATTCAACATTTTTTATGTTCAATATTTGTTCTTGGTTTAGGAGATTTCATACATGTTCTTGGAATGTATTCCTATACTTCTATTTCTAGATCTCTAATTGATCTTTTGATTATAATGACTAAGTCTGCATTTGGTAAACATGTTGGGACTAAAAAAGTACAAAAAGCCAAAATACGCTATATAAGCCAATAAGACAAAATGCTACATCCAAATCATAATCATTACATTTTTTTCCTCACAAAGGTCAAAAAATTCCAAAAACAAAAACCAAACAAGGATAAAAAAATCCCAACACAAAAAAATTGACTACCATAGCCAATGTCAAACGAAACTTAAGTAGCATGAACACCTACTCTGATCGGCTGAAATTCCTTGGTCAGATGTCTCCAAATGTTGTTTGCAATTAAAGTGAAGCACAAAGTCACAAATGCTCAATTTGGGAATTTGGTTAAAAGTAAAAAGTCAACTTTTAACTTATTTTTTGTCACATCACCTCTCTATTTTTTTACACATTTTTTTCAAAAAAAAAAAAATCAAAAAGTCAACTTTTAACCAACTTCCTAAAACAATCCAAAGTCTCGAGCTAACTTCAAAATCATTAACCCTGATATTATGTTTGAATGTTTTGATAAATAAAAATGAAAAGAAATTATACATATTACATAAAATTATACATGTTTTGAAAAAAAATTCTTTCAATCATTTTTCTTTTGCTATCTTTTTCATTTCCTTTTCTTTTCGTACTACAAATTTTATTGCAATGGGTTGGCCTGCAAAATTTTTAGTAACCCTAACTAAAAAAACATATAGGCCTAGTTGTTTTGTTATGTTTTTAGATCTTCTATCCCCCAAAGATCTTATAGGAGCTTATATAATTCCTTTAGCCTTAACTTTTTCTTAAGTCATTATTTTTTATTATTATTACTTAATTCTTTTATTGTTTTATTAATTACATAGATACATGATAATTTAATGTGATAGTTAATTATATATAATTAATCTGAATATTTATATATATATATATATATACATATATATAAAGGTTTTATATATATTGATCTTATATAGCATATTATATATGTTGTATTTAAATAATATAATAGTAAATTAGGTTAAGGGTGCTGTCATTAGGTGTTGAAACAATCTTCTGTGTAAATAAAATTAATTGAAACTAAATCAAACAAAATAAAATAAATAACTTACAAAATTTATTTTATCGAACTGAATGAAAAATAAAAGACCAAGTCGAATGTGTGACACTCTGTCCTTAAGACAGATTCTCCCCGCTACGGTGCTTACGGTTAAGTGGCGCCTATCTTCCAAGATACAATGATCTTCACAAATTTGTAGTAGCACTCCAAACAAATTTGTCCGGCGAACTAGAACCTATGTTCTATACTCTCTTTATTTTTTCCCTAAAATTATATGAAGAATAATGCAACTAAAGAGCAAACTAAGACAGCAAAAATAAATTTTGTAGACTATTTTTCGGATGTGGAAAATGCTGGAACAGCCCAAGTATAAATAGGATCGACCAGGTGTAATTTTGAATCCAACAAGTGCAGCATTTAAACTGAATAGATACTGCACTGTTTGAACAAATACAGATTCAAAATTTGAACAGATCTGGACACAAATTAAACTGTAAATTGCTGGGAACTGCTGGGCAGTTTTTGGCAGTTATAAACCTATCAAAACAATTTAAATCTATTTGAAAATAAATCTATTGAAGAAGTAAATGAACAGATACAATTACTATTCAAACAGATCTGCAACTGCTAACTATTAACTGTCCAGATTTTTGAATCTGAATCTGTCTAGATTTGAATAGATTAAAAAACCAGTTCGGGCTGAAAAATCTATTATGGAATTTGGTTCAGAAAAGAGGCACAAAATTATGGACAAAAATTTGAATTTCGAATTCAAATTTGGAATTAAATTCCTGCAATAATTTTTGAAAAACTTCAAAAGAATTTTGTCCAAAAAATTAATATTAGAACCGACCCAACCCACAACCTACACTTGGCATGGCTCGGCCGGACGGACGGACGGACAGCGACGGCGTGCGCTCGCGTGTGCGGTGGTTTAGGCTAAGGTTCACTTTGTCCATAACTCCACCCTTCTACAAACTTGGGGTGCCCCTTGGAGCCCACCCCAAGTCTTATAATCTAGAGCTTATATATATAAAAAAAGTTTTCTTGAAGTTTCAATGTGGGACAACTCATTTCAAGGAAACCCACATTTCATTCTTTAAATGTCTATTCCACGAACCCGAAAACGGCATCAAGTTCCCATTCACTCATAAATGTTTTTGACGAACCGTCTTCACCGTGTAACTTGCCACGCGGCAACGAACATGTCACCTTTTCGGACCCACCCCAAAAGGCATTTGGGGCCCATTCTATTTTGGGCTCAAAGATGGCCCAAAATAAGCCTTATCACACCATTTTTCCAACAATCCCCCACATGAATGGAATTTGACGGAGAGAAAATGCAACAACATGATCTAAATACAGAGAGTACAGAAATTGAAAATATTCTGCAAAGGATAAGTAGCTTTTTGGCTTTGAACCTTCCCTTGTGAGACACTATCGGATTTACTAGCTAACCAGTGAACAAGATGTCTTGAACTGTTCAGCTGTTTGTGTAAACCAAGACAATAGAACTCACACAGTATATCTCCAGACACAATTTAGTTCTCACTATTGTATTCATTTTGGCCCTAAACAACTTGGTCTTTCATGAGTGCTCTAGAGAATTGTAGCCCTTCACAAATCTCATAGAACCGGCCCAGTTCACACTTACATAGGTGATTCTTATGAAGAGTATCCTGCCATACTCCACTAGGTTTATCTAGATATAAGAACCATTAAAATTTTACTTAACCTAAAATGCTGCAGACATCACTTTTTCATCATAGAAATGGGTAGGAGTTTAACTCCCCAGTGATCCTTCTGAGTCAATCACAACTCGGTTGTCCCTTTGAACCTAGATCTTGGGATCTCCAGTCAACTAGGTTGGATTGCCATTGTGGTAACTCTTATTTAATAGGCTTTAGTCCCATTTCCCTCGATAAGTTTTCAACTAACTCTCTTGCTAACCCTTTGGTTAGTGGATCCGCTATGTTGTCTTTA
Organism: Camellia oleifera; assembly: GCA_022316695.1. NCBI lineage: Eukaryota > Viridiplantae > Streptophyta > Magnoliopsida > Ericales > Theaceae > Camellia > Camellia oleifera. Next base: position 46,727,478 of record CM039312.1, on the reverse strand, counting down.
GACTTCACATATTCAATGGAAATAATTCCATTAGAGAGTAATTGTCTTACGGTGTTATATCGACGACGAATGTGTCGCGACTTACCGTTATACATATGACTCTGTGCTCTACCAATTGCTGATTAACTATCACAATGTATGCAAATAGCAAGCACTGGTTTTAGCCATATTGGAATATCTTCAAGGAAGTGGCGAAGCCATTCTGCTTCTTCCCCAACTTTGTTTAAAGCTATGAATTTTGATTCCATAGTAGACCTAGCTATGCAAGTCTGTTTGGAAGATTTCCAAGATACAGCTACACCACCCAAAGTAAAGACATACCCACTGGTGGACTTTAAGTCTCTAGTATCTGATATCCAGTTTGCATCACAGTATCCTTCAAGTACTGCTAGATATCTAGTATAATTCAGCCCAATGTTACGAGTAAATCGGAGATATCTTAGAACCCTTATAATTGCTCTCCAGCGTTCTACTCCTAGATTACTTGTATATCTACTTAATTTACTTACTGCATAAGCAATATCCTGGCGAGTGCAGTTCATCAAGTACATTAAGCTTCTGTAGCTCGGCTTTTCGCGCTCCCTTTCTGTGACAACCCTCACCTCTGATTAGTGCTAATCTATGATTAAGCATGTTAACTGACTGATTGACTGAAATTCTGAACTGATTGATTGAGTGTATTAGTTTTAATTCATGTCTATCTGTTTGACTACTAAATTATCTGTTCTTGTATTATGTTTAAACTACAAATTGAAGGCCTTATCGGCGGCCGAATCCGAAATTGATTAATGTTTCATGCAATTAGAATTTATGTGATTTCATGATATATTTAATTGAGATGTGATTTGGTATGATCGAATTAAATTAAATAAAGCTAAATTACATAAGTTAGACTTATTTACCCTTTTGCCATTTAGTGGCCTATCTCTACAACAGTTTGAGACTTGATTTCATATCATTTCATCAGCCCATTTCTTGAGCCTAACTGACTAGAGAGAGAGAGAGATAGGAGATAGTTTCAGTTCAACAAGAATTGCTTGGAAAATTTGAAGAATTGAAGAGTAGATTGCAAATTGAACTAGTATATCTTGAATTCAAGACTTAAGGTAGGGAGTTCTTCCTTTAAATTGTGTATTCAAGTTGTTCTTCCATGGTTCATGGAAGTTTAGAGTCTAGAATTAGTACACAATGTTGAATTGAAGCTTAAATCATGCATACATGTGCATATCATGAAGTTTGAAGTTGTTTCCACGAAAATTCTTGCATGCATGTCCACATTTTGTTATAGTCCATGAATTCACCATGTTCTTGAGCTAGAACTTGCATTTGATCATGTATTTGAAGCTTTGAATTCAATTGAATACATGCATGTTATGTTTGACCATGCTCTTGAAGTTTTAAATGAATTTGTATTTAATTGAGTTACCTTTGGGTTTGATTTTACAAAATTGATCTTCAAAACATGTTATCCTATGAGTTTACAAGAGTTTTCTAGAAAATTAACCCAAATGGATCGAATTTGATGCTTTGAAGTTGAGTTTTGAGCTTGTAGGTTCAATCTGGAATTTTCGGAATTTGGACCCACGCTCGAGCGTAGGACTTCACGCTCGAGCGTACACTTTGAGTTCATACAGTCCGCTCGAGCGGGAAAGTGACGCTCGAGCAGGAAATGCGTGTATCCAATACTTTCATGTGATTTATAGTCCGCTCGAGCGAGGGAGTGCACGCTCGAGCAAAGACTTGTGTCTCACGCTCGAGCGGGGGTCAAGCGCCCGTCGAGCGTGAATTTCATGCATCTAGTACTTTTGCCATGTTTTACAGTCCGCTCGAGCAAAGGAAGTCATGCTCGAGCGGAGATCCTTTGTCTACATGTCCGCTCGAGCGTAGAAAGCCACGCTCGAGCGAGGCCCCTATTTTCTGAAAATTTTGAAAAGTGCATCTTTGCATCCTCTTTTCATCCTAGGCATTCCTAGGGCATGTTTAAGGCATCTTAAGGAGGATATTGATGTAGAACCACACCGAGGCAAATTAGGGATTAAGTTATTATTTTCCCAACTGTGTAGCTTAGTGTGTGTTCGTTCTGTAACTGTGTAGGGTTGGCATCCGAGGACGCTCTACCTGCTTATAGCCTAGTACTCTGTGAGTAACAATGTTGTAAAGATATATTCAATCATGAATATTTTCTGAATGAACAATTGTACTGCTTTCTGAAATAATATTTCGTACTGAAGGAATGTTTGTCTTATTTGTGAACTGTATTCGTGGCATCCATAGCAATTTACTGTTACTGTACTATACTGCTACTGTCACAGAGATCTCTATCGGTTCCCATGTTTGGAACCACTACTGTTTACTGATATGATGGCCATCAACTGACTATTCGGTCTGTTAAGACCTACTGTACTGTTTTGCTATTGGATGTACCACATATGACTATTATAGTTTCTGAATAACTGTTATGGCATGAAATATGAGCCACAAACTGAATGACTGATATACTGATAAATGACTGTTTTCAATACTGAAAGGACATTCATTCTTAACCTCTGTACGCATATGTTATTCATTGGGCTTTAGCTCACTGCTCATACATATATATGTAGGTGTTCAGGCACCGGACCGTTGCTAGAAGCATCAAGCTAAGCTCTCGTTTTGTCAAAGCCAACCATTGTGCCTCACGGAGAGGTTCCGAGTCCTTCAAGCTGGGGCTTTTGGGGGTGTTTTGGATTTCTCCTTTTTTGTATCTGTTTTTGTAATACTGTATAGACTGTGCCTGTACTGTACTGTTATGGTGGGGATCTGGTCCCTAACCTGAATATCTGTATATGATGTATGTACATACTATTTTGCTTCGAATGTGAATATGTTTTGAAAAGTCTTTTTGTATACTGACTGTCACAGTTCATTGGACATCTTTGTATTACTGTTTTGGCTTCTGCCAGCCCATGTACTTTGTATTACTATTTTACTATTAAGCAGGCCTTCGGTAATCTCGGATTACTGGCCGGTTACGGTGCTAAACCCATAAGGGCGGGTTTGGGTCGTGACACTTTCGGAAGAATGAATAGCCTTTACAGTTCAGACTCCACTTGTGTGTTGGTTCTGATTCTGATTTCACAAGTGTAATGTGAAACAGTGAAAACACAAAAAGAGTCCAAATCCGGCAATTTCTTTTGGAAAATCGATGTTTGAATCAAATGCCAAAAAATAGACTATTTTGCCAGATATCAGAGTCGCCACCTAAATATTTATTTTGGGAAATTTAGGAAACTCATGACTCATGCCAAAGACCATTAGTCTGTCGTTACCAAAGTGTCTTGGCTCGGGAACTTAGGCATGAGAGGGGAAGGTCAATAATTGAACACCCCACTCACCCAATCAAAGATCAGCCTCTACTAATCATGATGTGATTTTTATGTACAGTATATGCTCTTGTTCTATATGTAACATACAAGTATAGACTAATTTCACAAAAAGTTGAAACGTTTGATTCCATGTTTGTTTTGAAAAAAAAAGTTTTGAATGTGTATCACTGAAAATGGTTATCTCATATATACATGAATCAAAGTATCCCAATTCAAGTAATTAGCCTTCATCCACAGGCATTCAAACAGGTCTATCAAGTAAGCATTTAGCCTCATGGTAGTATGTTTGATATGACAGCAATCACACTTATGCAATATGCTAAAGCATAAAAACTTACCTTATGTCCGAAGGCGAGTCAAAAGAAAGTAAATAGTTAGAAAAAATGAATGATCCTAATTAATACGATATGGCTAATGCAACAAATACAACGTACAAGTAATAAGCTCGGCTACTAGCATGGCATGCGAGTCAATTCAAGGCATGTGATAGAGCATGTATTCAAGTAAAGAGTTTGAATTTGACATTTGAATAATATAATGAGCTGAACTTTTATGCATGCAAAACGAATGGATGCAAGTTATGGAAATGATAGTTTGAAAATATGATGTCCCTAACCTAACCATCATAAGCAATGAAATAAAAGGGAGAAATAATGGGGGTTGAAAGACATACAACTTATTACATATTTGTCCTCGCGAAGGAGGGTCCGAATATCCAAATGTCCGAATAAATAATTATTACAAAACCGAATGAATAATAAATGAAAGGGGCTATCTAATTTATTACAATAAGCCCTGACTCAATAAACTCGGTATAACGTCCGACCGAATTCAATTAATCATATTGGTTCTTTATGTCGGTTGTAATCCAATTTTAACTAATTTTATTAGCCTTTTTTATTACCTTTCTATTTCTTTATCTTTTCTCCTGTTTGTGCAAAAGTGATATTTACGTCCACTAAGTCCAAAACGCAATGAAGAGAAAGAAGCATCAACTTAACCCTAGAAAATTTTCTTTGGGGGAAATTACAAAGAAAGAGTCAAACTTTTTTACACGCGATAAGGGATTCCAAGTCAAACTCAAGATGTGCAACAAGGACTAGTCAAACTCAAAAGAGTGATAATGACGTAGAAAAACCCAAACTTAAGTGATAATGACTTAAAATTCAAACGTGATAATAAGTGATAATGACACTTTCCTTGGTGATTTCTAAGGGTCAATTAGTCCCTTAAAAGTAAACACACTGATGAATAAAGAGAAATGAAAAAGAAAAGATTGTGCTTTAGTATAAGAACATGTATACATTTGGGGTAGTGAACCTCCAAAGAATTTAAAGCGTTAAGTATAGAGCGTTTTATGTTTTTGGTAGTAAATCTCCTAAGAGATTAAATCAGTAAGCATAGAACGTTGTATACTTTTGGTAATGAACCTCTTAAGCATAAAACGTTTTATGCCTTTGGTAGTGAATCCCCAAAGAGATTAAACCATTAAGCATAGAACGTTTTATACCTTTGGTAATGAACCTCCTAAGCATAAAACGTTTTATGCCTTTGGTAGTGAATCTCCAGAGAGATTAAACCATTAAGCATAGAGCGTTTTATACCTTTGGTAATGAACCTCCGAAGAGATTAAACCATTAAGCATGGAAGAGTTCCTTTCTTATACTTGAACCACAATCTTAATTTTTCACAACTTTTTAATCGAAATAAGCAAAGAAGTGAGGGAGGTTGCAGAGATGATTATGCGAAGTTGATTAATTGGTTAATACAAACAAACTTGATATTTAAAACATAAATCATTGAAATAAATTAAACAGCCCGCAAAATAGCATATAATAGTGCTGAAATTAAGCTATAGAAAGCGAGCAAAATTAAATAGCCGGAGGTATTATTCACCGCCGGAGGTTACTATTCACCGCAGGAGGTACTATTAACCACCGGAAGTTACTATTCACCGCCGGAGGTTACTATTCATCCGGCGGGGTAAATTATTTAAAGTAATAAATTACAACAGTTTATATACAATATTTAAATTACAGCATATATGTGGGTGGTACAGCCTTCCCAGTAAAGCGATAAAAAAAACAGTTATGAAAAGAAGTAAATTAAGTATTTAAACAAATTATATCACATTTTTAAATTAAATGAAGATTTGCGAAAACTCACCTTTTGGGGAAATGATGAATTTTCTAAGTCACAAACTTTCTTTTGATTACTTTCAAGTCTGTGGAATGTGTTTTCAATTCTCAATCCAAAATTTGGAATTACAACTTTAGTGGTTGGTTTTTGAATGGTATATTGATGAAATGGAAATAAAAATATCAAAGAAAATATTTTATTTTCCCTCTCTCTTCTCAAACTCTATCACCCCACTTCCTTTTCCTCTCCCTGATTCTGATTAGCCTTTCCCTCTTTTTCTTTTGCTGGGCCTCCCCCTTTCTTTTCTTTTTTTTCTCTTGTTTTTCTCTTCCTTAGCCTCTCCCTCTTTGACTTTTTCTTTCCCTTTTTTTTTCTTTAGACTCCTTCCTCTTTTTTTTCTTCTGCTGAGCCCCCCCTTGTGTCCTTATATAAGCAAATTATAGTAATATAATAATATAATTATAATAATATAAATATTATATTAATATCATCTATATGCATTCAGTTGAGTGAATTGATGTTGGCATGCCGACATCAATATATTTTTTTATTATTTTTCTTTTATAATATATAATATAATTATAATAATATATAATATATATAATTTATACCAAAATACTAAACATATAATATAATAATATAACTTTATATAAAATACTAAACATATAATATAATAACATTAAACACATAATATAATTTGTTTTATTATTTTCTTTTATATATATAAAATATATAATTTATACCAATTTATATAAAAACACCAAAAATATGAACAAACACATAAAATTATGCAAAATTACAAAATACTAAACTAATAAAATATTTAGTAGTTTAAAACAATTGGGCCATAGTGGTGAAAGTTGAGATTAAAGTTCAAATTTCATTTCTCTTACTGAGGATTCTGTGAGAAGCACATTCTAATTGTCATCATCGGGTAATCAAAAGAAAGCGCCAAAGTCTTAGGGCTGGTCAAAATGGGGTGTCTACAGCTTCAATAATTTGGACATACTGTAATTGAGAAATACTTTCTTGTACATTCTTAGATAGAAATAAATTAACATCTACAGGTGTTCTAGCAAGATGATCATCATCTTTGCTGAATTTGTCAAGTATTTTTTCAATGTAATGAGATTGTGACAAAGCATAACCTTTTGATGTTTTGGTAATTTTCATACCAAGAATTACATCAGCAATGCCCATGTCCTTCATGTCAAAATGTTTATTCAATATTTTCTTAGTAGTTTTAATCATATCATTATTACTACCTACGATGAGCATATCATCTACATAAAGGCATACAATGACATAACATTTGTCTATATTTTTAATATAAATACATTTGTCACACTCATTAATTTTAAATCCATCTGACATCATTGCCTTGTGAAATTTCTCATGCCATTGCTTTGGCGCTTGTTTTAAACCATATAATGATTTAAGCAATTTACACACTTTCTTTTCTTTTCCTGGAACAAAAAAACCTTCTGGTTGTTGCATATAAATTTCTTCATCTAACTCACCATTTAAGAAAGTGGATTTCACATCCATTTGATGAATTTCTAGATTGTACAAAGACGCAATAGCAATTAGCATTCTAATGGATGTTATTCTAGTAACCGGCAAGTATGTGTCAAAGTAATCTAAACCTTCTTTTTGTCTAAATCCTTTGACCACAAGTCTAGCCTTGTATTTGTCAATTGATCCATCCGCTTTCATTTTTCTTTTGAAAATCTACTTGTACCCAAGAGGTTTACAACCTGGTGGCAAATCCATCAATTCCCAAGTGTGCTTTTGCAAAATGGATTCAACTTCACTATTGACAGCTTCTTTCCATAAAGGAGCCTCAGGACTGGACATAGTCTCTTTGAAAGTTAAAGGTTCATTTTCGAACAAAAATGTTAAAAAATATGGACCAAAAGATTTTGAGGTTCTAGCACGTTTACTATGCCTAGGTTTCTCTTCCTCATTTTGATCTTACTCTTGCTCTTGTTCTTGATCATGTTCTTGATCCTGACTAGTAATAGCATCATGAGATCTTTTATTGTTACTAGTCTCTTGTCCAGTCTTATTTGGAAATACATGTTCAAAGAAAGATGCATTCCGAGATTCAATAATAGTATTTACCTGCATTTCGGAATGTTCTGATTTATGAATCAAAAACCGATATGCACTACTATTCTTGGTATAACCAAGGAAAATGCAATCAATGGTTTTAGGACCTATCTTAGTCTTTTTATGACTAGGAATAGCCACCTTAGCCAAACACTCCCACACTTTGAGTATTTGTAGGATGGTACTCTTCCATGCCATAATTCATAAGGTGTTTGATTGACTTTCTCTTGGGGTACTTTATTAAGTATATAATTAACAGAAAGTGTTGCTTCCCCCCACAAGTTATGAGGTAATCCAAAACTTATTAATATAGCATTCATCATTTCTTTTAAAGTCCTATTTTTCTTTTCAGCAATTCCATTTTGCTGAGGTGAGTAAGGAGCAGTGGTTTGATGAATTATTCCATGTTCTTTACAAAACTCACCAAAAGGTGATTCATATTCACCACCTCTATCACTTCTTAGTTTTTTGATTTTCTTACCAAGTTGATTTTCAACTTCATTCTTATATTGAATGAAAGTTTTCAAAGCTTCATCCTTAGTTCGAATTAAATAAACATAACTATATCTAGTATAGTTATCTATAAAAGTGATAAAATATTTTTTCCCACCTCTGGTTTGAATTGATTTAAAATAAAAAATGTCACTATGAATTAATTCAAGTGGTTCCGTATTTCTTTCAATTTAATGAAAAGGAGTTTTAGATAATTTTGCCTCAACACAAATTTCATATTTATGATTTGAATCAATGTCAAATTTAGGTAAACATTCCATATTAATTAATCTACATAAAGATCCATAATTAATATGTCCTAGTCTACCATGCCATAAATTTGAAGACTCAAGCAAGTAAGAAGAATATGTATTTTTATTAATAACAGAGGGTACAACGGTCATTACATTCATCTTGAAAAGGCCATCAGACATATAACCTTTTCTTACATACATCCCATTCTTAGTAAGTACAAATTTATCACTCTCAAATACTAACATAAACCCATTCTTACTCAACAAAGATCCAGAAACAAGATTCTTGCGAATGTTCGGTACATGCAGCACATTGTTGAGAGTGAGTTCCTTTCCTGATGTCATCTTAAGTACAATCTTCCATTGTCCTTCAACTTTGGAAGTTAAGAAGTTGCTCATAAAAAGTTATTCACCGTTGTCCACTATAGAATAAGATGTGAACATCTTTTTGTTGACACAGATATGGTGAGTAGCACCAGTGTCCACTCACCATTCTTTAGGATTTCCGACAAGGTTTGCCTCGGAAACAACTGCAGAAAGATTAATGTCATCTACACCATTGGAAATATTATCCACTTCAGTCATATGGGCTTAAGCAGGCTTCTTGCTTGTTTTTCTTTTGCTTTTGCTTTTTGTTTTTGCCTTTGCTACGACAATCTTCGGCCTGATGTCCCTCTTTATCATAGATGTAACACTTTCCATTAAACTTATACTTTTTAACTTTCCCTCCTTTAGAGCCTTGTGATGAACTTTCTCCAGAAAACTTACGTTTCTTTGTTTTTGGAGCATGTTCCACCACATTTGCCTTAGACTCCATAGGATGCTTATCAGCCCGTTTCTCTGAATTGCGGTTGTCCTCCTCAATCCTCAAAGGCACAATTAATTCTTCTAAAGATATTTCTTTGCGCTTGTGTTTAAGGTAGTTCTTGAATTCCTTCCAGCCTTGTGGTGATTTCTCAATTAAGGCTGCAACTTGGAAGAATTCACTAAGAGACATGCCCTCTACGTGAATGTCATGCAGAATGAGTTGGAGATCTTGAACTTGGCTGATCACAGTCTTAGAATCAACCATTACAAAGTCTAAGAATTTGCCAACCACAAATTTCTTTGAGCCGGCATCTTCCGTTTTGTACTTTTTCTCCAACGACTCCCAAAGATCCTTTGCTGTCTTGATAGGACTGTAGACATTATATAATGTGTTGTCAAGTCCGTTCAAGATGTAGTTCCAACAAAGGAAATCAGCATGTTTCCAGGCATCGATCGCAGCAACCACTTGCATGTCAGTTTCATCCTCTTTCAAAATAGGAGCATCCTTACGGAGAAAACGAGCCAGGTTCAAAGTTGTAAGATAGAACAACATTTTCTGTTGCCATCTTTTAAAATCAGTTCCTGAGAACTTCTCTAACTTCTCACCGTGATTTACCGATACTGTCACAACAGAAGAGAGGGTTGGCGCAATTACAGCCACCATACTAGTACTTGTTTGAGCATTAGTTTCAGTAGCCATGAATTCTAAATTATAAAACAAAATTATAATTAGAATTTATACTACACAAAAAATTAAACCCAATTCACAGAATCAAATTCGGTAAAAATAAAGAAACAAGAAATGTAACTTTTATTTTTCAATTAATTTGGAAATAAAATAAAATTTTATTTAACCATATTAATTCCACACAGGAAATTAAATTTCTGTAACACTTTAATAATTAAAATACTAAAACATAATTTTAATTAATGAACACTCAGAAAATAATTTCTAAAAACTAAAATTAATTTCTGACAAAATTTCACAAATAAATATTCTGAATTGTTAATGACACTAGTATATTACTACTAGTTGTCAAAGAAAATAGACAGTATATTACTACTATCTGTCAAATAGCATACAATCACTATTTGTTTTTCCAACCAGAATATTATTTTGTAAATCCACAGAAAATAATTTTTGTAAAAGAAGAAAGAGAAAGGAAAACAAACGAAAAATTATGTAAACAGAATAATTCAAATCTGTCTTAAGATTGTTGGAACAATCTTCTATGTAAATAAAATAAATTGAAACTAAATCAAACAAAATAAAATAAATAACTTACAGAATTTATTTTATCAAACCAAATGAAAAATAAAAGACCAAGTCGAGTGTGTGACACTCTGTCCTTAAGACAGATTCACCCCAGTTAAGTGGCATCTATCTCCTAGGATACAATGATCTTCGCAAATTTGTAGTAGCACTCCAAACAAATTTGTTCGGCGAACTAAAACCTATGTTCTATACTCTCTTTATTTTTTCTCTAAAATTATATGAAGAATAATGCAACTAAAGAGCAAACTTAAACAGCAAAAAATGAATTTTGTAGACTGTTTTTCGGATGTAGAAAATGCTAGAATAGCCCAGGTATAAATAGAACCGAACATGTGTAATTTTGAATCTAACAAGTGCAGCATTTAAACTGAATAGATACTGCACTGTTTGAATAGATACAGATTCAAAATTTGAACAGATCTGGACACAAATTAAACTGTAAACTGCTGGGAACTGCTAGGCAGTTTTTGGCAGTTATAAACCTGTCAAAATAGTTTAAATCTATTTGAAAATAAATCTGTTGAAGAAGTAAATAAACAGGTACAATTACTATTCAAACAGATCTGCAACTGCTAACTATTAACTGTCCAGATTTTTGAATCTAAATCTGTCGAGATTTGAACAGATTAAAAAACCAGTTCGGGCTGAAAAATCTGTTGTGGAATTTGGTTCAGAAAAGAGGCACAAAATTATGAACAAAAATTTGGATTTCAAATTCAAATTTGGAATTAAATTCCTACAATAATTTTTGAAAAACTTCAAAAGAATTTTGTCCAAAAAATTAATATTATAACCGACCCGACCCACAACCAACACGGCTCGGCTCGGCTCGGCCGGACGGTGGTGGCGGCATGTGCTTGTGTGGTGGTTTAGGTTAAGGTTCACTTTGTCTATAACTCCTCCCTTCTACAAACTTGGGGGCCCCTTGGGGCCCAACGCAAGTGTTGCAGTCTAGAGCTTATATATACAAAAAAGTTCTCTCAAAGTTTCAATGTGGGACAACCCATTTCAAAGAAACCCACATTTCATTCTTTAAATGTCCATTCCATGAACCCGAAAACGACATCAAGTTCCCATTCACTCATAAATGGTTTTGACAAACCATCTTCACTGTGTGACTTGCCACGCGACAAAGAATATGTCACCTTTTTGGACCCACCCCAAAATACGTTTGGAGCCCACTCTATTTTGGGCTCAAAGATGGCCCAAAATAAGTCTTATCACACCATTTTTCCAACATCAAGAAGAGGAGAAGAAGAAAAAAAAAAAAAGAGTAAAAAAGAGTAAAAAAGAGTAAAAAAGAAAGAGTGCTCTGTGCACGGGGAAGTTCTGAGAAAGAGAGACAGGAGAGAGAGAGGTAGAGAGAAAAACAAAAGGGTTAGGGTTTTATTTTGATAGTTTCATTAATTCTCTAAGTATTTCTTTGATCTTCGAAAAAATAATTATGAGTGCAAAACTCATTTTTCTTGATTTATGTTTATTTTGTTATTTTTATTTATTTGATATTGGTTTGATATTGTACTTGCATGTAGATGATGGATTGATTTCAATTATTTTTGTTAATTGTGTATGCAAGGTTTAGGGTTTATATATATATATATATATTTATTTTCACATTCATGGATATATGACATTAAAATAAATTAGGAACCCATAGATAAATTTCGTATACTCCACCATGATTCCATAAATTGTTATTTTATTTGAGTGCTGTTGAGAAAAAGTGTAAAAAAAATATTTTTAAAAAAAGTGAGGATTATGATAATGCCTTAGGCTCGGCATTGTTATGTTTGTTCTCATGAGTAGATGAGGGGTTGTATATATATATTATTGCCTCATTCTCATGAGTAGACGAATATTTTGATTTACGTGCGTACGTATATACTAACCGTCTGCAGAGTGTAGGTCAAATTCGAGACGATATCCCCATGCAAGTTTGGCTTCGGAGTAGTGTTAGGTATACGGAAGGCACATGAGATATATGTGTAGGCCGGAAGTAAAGGGCCAAAATGGCAGAGTTAAGGTACAAAGAATTAAATATGAGCTTATTGGTATAGTTTGAATTGTATTGAGTTGTACATATAGAAAAAATAAATAAACGATCTCGATAAATTACGAAATTTAGGCAAAGGCATGTATACGCAATTCCAAACAACTTTGGTATTTTAACTTTTTACTAAAAATATCAATTAAAATTTATAATTGGATGATCTTGATTACAATAATTTTTATTTATTTTAGCAATGTAGATTTTAGATGTTGTTTTAACCCACGAAATGAGCTTATTTTCATTAATTTCGAGTAAACTAAAGTAAAAATTTATTCTGAACACTTTTTGTGTTTTAAAATTTTTTGAAAAAAAATCATCTTAGGATGGTTTTTTTTCTTTTTCAGTTTCAAGTTTTTCGGTCGATTTCTGTCTAGGTTCTTCTATCAGGTTTTTCTCTCAACCTGTTCAGTTTCTACTAAATCATTTTGCATAACCTTTTAGGAAATTTGATTATGTACAACTTTTGTTCTTTGTGTTTTGGTCAATTAAAATGATTTAAGCATGAAGCGGTGTATTTTTATACTTCTTCAGTAATTTACTTATGATTAAATTATACTAACTTTATTTTTTTGCAGAATTATGGGTCTTACTAACTTTTTATGTAAGGCTGACCCACTATATTTTTTTTATACTCAATTTATATTTAGTTGTGTACGAATAAGAAACTAAATGCCACCATATCTCGGGAAACTACATCTTCGTCTCGATGCGAGTAGAACTACTTATCTTGTCTCGTAACAAAAATTAAATGTACTTTTGTTTGTGTCTAGTGGACACGTGAGTGTCAAATCTTGTACTCATATCAGTATACTTGTATATTGACCTGTTTTGTCTCTTGGTATCTCAGGTGCATATTGTTTGAGCGCAGCTGATCTTTCTTTGCATGATTAGCTAGAATTATAATGGTGACGAGAAATAACTATGGTTGTAAGACATGTCTCTCGGACTTATTTTGTTTTCTTGAGTTTAGGATTTATATTAGTTTTTTTTTTTTTTTTGTGACCTTCCGTTTGTTTTCAGAGGGTAGAATGGAGGGAATTGATAGTGAGGGGATTAAATAAACTTGTGTTTGTTTTGATAATAATTATTAGTGTAGGGATTGTTAAATTATTTTTATATAAAATAAATATAAAATAATAAAACAAATAAAAAAATACAAAAACATTAAACATTAATGTTTTAAAAAAAAATGCCCAACATGTAAAAAAATTTTAAAAAATAAAAATAAAATAAAAAATTTTCAGAAATAAATAAAATAATGATTTTTACTTCACAAAAAATTAAACATTAATGTTCAAAAAATAAATGTCTGACATGTAAAAAATAAAAATAAAAAATTTCTAGTCCGCCGGACTATTTTTCTAATACCAAGTCCTGGAGACCCATCTGAATCCCATCTGCAAGGCTTATCCTAAGCCCTTCGGCTTAGCAGTCCCTTCCTTAACTCTGTAAACAAATAGCACATTAAATGGAGCTCACAGCTATCCTAATCCCAATTCCCCTCTTATACCCCAAAACAAATAAACCCTTAGTATTTTAATAATTTGACATTGTGGGTTATTTTTTAATTTTACATTATTTAAGTTGATTTGACTATTTGTTACTACTTTAATGTTAAAAGTATTGAATAGTTATGAATTTATGATAAATGGTTTAGTTAACGTTTTGTTTTTTTTTTTTTTTTTATTCCTTGTAATTTTTTTGAGTATTAAAATTTATTTAAATCAAATTGAGACGAAAACATTTTAATTTTTGTTTCATTCCCTCTTTTTATGAGTCCAATTTCATTCATGTAGAACTAGCCTATCATCCGTGCTATGAACGAAATAATTATAAATATTTATATTTATTTTAGATTTTTTTTAATATATAAATTATGTTTTTTAAGATTTTTTTTATAAAAAATAATTTAACAATCTTATCACTAATTATAGTGTATGGGAGAAGTTGAAAATTGTACTGTAATAACTATGCATGGATTGTATCTATAATTATTTGTATGAAGGGATTTTAAATGCTGATCAGGGGATTTTGACTAAATCAATAAATACAAGCATGTGGAAAGAATGTGTATTGAAAAAAGTTAACAAATGCTGATCAGGAGATTTTAACCAAATCAATAAATGTTGAGGTTTTTTTTTTTAAATTCAAAAAATCAGGAAATTTAGATTGGAATATTAAAACTAATATACTAGCATATCATCTGTACTATGCACGGATTGTGTTTACAATTATCTATATATGTGAATTGCGATTTTTAAATTTTTTTTTTTAAATGCCTTCTTTTTTCTTTTTTTATATTATATTAAAGTTTAATATTTTGATAATAATCATGTGTTAGACTTTTCAAGGAAATGTCCTTTTTTTTATTATATTATATTAAAATTTAATATTTTGATAATAATTATATGTGTTGAACTTTTCAAGAAATTTTTTTTTATGTTTGTTCTTAATGCATTAAAGTGTTATTATGAGGGATAATAGTTATATGTGTTGGGACTTTTCAAGGAATTCACATGTGTTGGATTTCAAAGAATTTTTTTTTTTTTACTTGTTCTTAATGCATTAAAGTGTTATTATGAGGATAAGACTTAGGGTTGGGAGAAGTTAATAAATGCTAAGGTTTTTTTTTAAAAAAAATTAAAAAATCAAGAAGTTTAGATTGAGAGATTAGAACTCTCACAAGGCTTGGGGTTAAAAACCCCATTTTACTTAATATATAACTAGCCTATCACCCGTGCTATGCACGGGATAATTATAAATATTTATATTTATTTTAGATTTTTACAATAAGTATGTGAAGAGTTAAGAAAAATATGTGTATTGGAGAAGTTATAAAGATTTGAAAGAATTTAATAAGTGCTTATTTTTTTTTTTTTTCAAAAAACAAAACAAAAAAGTTAAGAGGGAAAAAAATTAAGAGCCATTTATACAATAATCACATGGGTCTCTTGGGGATGCAAAAAGTAATGGCGTGTAAATACTGGGGTTTGACCGAGGAGTTTGAAAGAATTAAATAAGTGTTTATTTATTTTTTTTTCAAAAAACAAAACAAAAAAATTAAGAGGGAAAAAAATTAAGAGCCATTTACCCAATAATTACATGGGTCTCTTGGGGATGCAAAAAGTAATGGCGTGTAAATACCTGGGGTTTGACCGAGGAAGTAGCCCCAAAGGCAAATACCTTTTTTATTATCACATATATACACACCACATAGTCATATAGCCTCTCTCTCTCAGTTATTGCTTTATTCTAGTCAGTAATCTTTGAACCAATCACCAAGTCAATTTTTTTTTTTAAATCTTGAAATTGGGATTTCATTTATTGTGTTATTCTAGTCAGTCGTGCTTCCCCACCCTCTATCTCCTCCATTTGTCAATAGTGTAATTATTATAATCTTTGAACCACTCACCAAGTCAATTTTTTTAAAAATAAAAAATAAAAATAAAAATTAAGAGCCATTTACCCAATAATTACATGGGTCTCTTGGGGATGCAAAAAGTAATGGCGTGTAAATACCTGGGGTTTGACCGAGGAGGTAGCCCCAAAGGTAAATACCTTTTTTATTATCACACATATACACACCACATAGTCATATAGCCTCTCTCTCTCAGTTATTGCTTTATTCTAGTCAGTAATCTTTGTACCAATCACCAAGTCAATTTTTTTTTTTTAAATCTTGAAATTAGGATTTCATTTATTGTGTTATTCTAGTCAGTTGTGCTTCCCCACCCTCTATCTCCTCCATTTGTCAATAGTGTAATTATTATAATCTTTGAACCACTCACCAAGTCAATTTTTTTAAAAAATAAAAAATAAAAAATCAGAAAATTAGGATTAGCATATTGGAGCTTCCACAGGCCTTGGGGGTTAAAATCCCCTTTTCCTTAATATATAGTACTAGCCTATCACCCGTGCTATGCACGGGATAATTATAAATATTTATATTTGTTTTCATTTTTGTTAATATATAAATTAAATACATGGGGTTTGATCGAGGAGTTTGAAAGAATTTAATAAGTGTTTATTTATTTATTTAAGAGGCATTTACACAATAATTACATGGGTCTCTTGGGGATGCAAAAAAGTAAGGAAATTAGGATTTCATTTATTGCGTTATTCATTTAATAAGTGTAATTATTATAAATTAAGTGTTTATTGTAATCAATAGTGTAATTATTACAATTTTTGAACCAATCACCAATCACCAAGTCAATTTTTTTTAAAAAAAATATTAAAAAATCAGGAAATTAGGATTTTTTAATATATAAATTAAATACATGGGGTTTGACCGAGGAGTTTGAAAGAATTTAATAAGCGTTTATTTATTTATTTAAGAGGCATTTACACAATAATTACATAATATATAAATTAAATACATGGGGTTTGACCGAGGAGTTTGAAAGAGTTTAATAAGTGTTTATTTATTTATTTAAGAGGCATTTACACAATAATTACATGAGTCTCTTGGGGATGCAAAAAGTAAGAAAATTAGGATTTCATTTATTGCGTTATTCATTTAATAAGTGTAATTATTATAAATTAAGTGTTTATTGTAATCAATAGTATAATTATTACAATCTTTGAACCAATCACCAATCACCAAGTCAATTTTTTTTAAAAAAAATATTAAAAAATCAGGAAATTAGGATTTTTTTAATATATAAATTAAATACATGGGGTTTGACCGAGGAGTTTGAAAGAATTTAATAAGTGTTTATTTATTTATTTAAGAGGCATTTACACAATAATTACATAATATATAAATTAAATACATAGGGTTTGACCGAGGAGTTTGAAAGAGTTTAATAAGTGTTTATTTATTTATTTAAGAGGCATTTACACAATAATTACATGGGTCTCTTGGGGATGCAAAAAGTAAGAAAATTAGGATTTCATTTATTGCGTTATTCATTTAATAAGTGTAATTATTATAAATTAAGTGTTTATTGTAATCAATAGTGTAATTATTACAATCTTTGAACCAATCACCAAATCAATTTTTTTTAAAAAAATATTAAAAAATCAGGAAATTAGGATTGACATATTTGAGCTTTCACAAGCCTTGGGTTTTAAAAAATATTAAAAAATCAGGAAATTAGGATTTTTTAATATATAAATTAAATACATGGGGTTTGACCGAGGAGTTTGAAAGAATTTAATAAGTGTTTATTTATATATTTAAGAGGCATTTACACAATAATTACATAATATATAAGTTAAATACATGGGGTTTGACCGAGAAGTTTGAAAGAATTTAATAAGTGCTTATTTATTTATTTATGAGGCATTTACACAATAATTACATGGGCCTCTTGGGGATGCAAAAAGTAAGAAAATTAGGATTTCATTTATTGCGTTATTCATTTAATAAGTGTAATTATTATAAATTAAGTGTTTATTGTAATCAATAGTGTAATTATTACAATCTTTGAACCAATCACCAAATCAATTTTTTTTTAAAAAAATATTAAAAAATCAGGAAATTTGGATTGACATGTTTGAGCTTCCACAAGCCTTGGGTTTTAAAAGACCCTTTTCCTTAATATATAGACTAGTATATCACCCGTGCTATGCACGGATTCTGTTTACAATTATCTATATATGTGAATTGTGATTTTTAATTTTTTTTTTAAATGTCTTCTTTTTTTTCTTTTTTATATTATATTAAAGTTTAATATTTTGATAATAATCATATGTGTTGGACTTTTCAATGAATTAAATGTCTTTTTTTTATATTATATTATATTAAAAATTTTTATTTTGATAATAATCATATGTGTTGGACTTTTTAAGAATTTTTTTTTATGTTTGTTCTTAATGCATTAAAGTGTTATTATGAGAGATAATAATCATATATGTTGGGACTTTTCAAGGAATTCATATGTGTTGGATTTCAAAGAATTTATTTTATGCTTGTTCTTAATGCATTAAAGTGTTATTATGAGGGTAAGACTTGGAAATTGGAAGAAGTTAATAAATGCTAAGATTTTTTTTTTTTTTAAATCTAAAAATCAGGAAATTTAGATTCGGAGAATGGAGCTCCCACAAGGCTTGGGGTTAAAAACCCCCTTTTGCTTAATATATTGTATAGACTAGCATATCACCCGTGGTATGCACAGGTTGTGTATCACCACTTTGTCTTCTTCTTCTTCTTTTTTTTTTCTTTTTTTATACTATATTAAAATTTAATATTTTGATACTAATAATATGTGTTGGACTTTTCAAGAAATTTATATGTGATAGACTTTTCAATGAATTTTTTTCATGCTTGTTCTTAATGCATTAAAATATTATTATGAAAGATAATAATCATATGTTGGATTTTCAAGGAATTCATATGTACTTCACAATTATTTATATATATGTGAATTGTGATTTTTAAATATCTTTTTTTTTTTAAATGTCTTCTTTTTTTTATATTATATTAAAGTGTAATATTTTGATAATAATCATATGTGTTGGACTTTTTAAGGAATTTTTTTTTTTTTTTTTATGATTGATCTTAATATATTAAAGTATTATTATGAGGGATAATAATCGTATGTGTTGGGACTTTTCAAGGAATTCATATGTGTTGGACTTTTCAAAGAATTTTTTTTATACTTGAGGGTTGGGAGAAATTAATAAATACTAAGTTTTTTTAAAAAAAAATAAAAAATCAGGAAATTTAGATTGGGATATTAAAACTCCCACATAACTTGGGGGGTTAGAAACCCCATTTTTCTTAATATATAGATAGATAGATAGATATATCTTGTTCTTTTTATTTTTATTTTTGTGTGGTTTCTATTCGGGTATTTTTTTTTTCAATTTATTTAAAAGATGGAGTTGTGGGTATCTTTTTTTTTAAATTTAATTTATCTGTGATTTCCATTTGTTTTTAATTATTATTATTTAGGTAAGTTATGATGTGAGTTAGATATATTATAGACATATGAGTTTTATTTATTTAAAGTTTATTTAGATAAACTTTAAAGATTTTTTTTTTTAGTTTTTTAGTTTTTTTTTGTTATGTTATAATATAATATATAAAATATAGGTAGATATTTACAACTTTAATAAATAATATTATTTGATTTTTTAGGGAAGAAAAAATGAATGCAAGTTTTAATATTTTTTTAAAAAAATTTGTGAGAGAGATTAAGAGGGAGCGATTATAAAATATTTTTGTTATTAAATAAATAAATCAGTCAATAGTTTTTTTAATCTATTTTGTAAATTAAAAATCAATAATTTTGAAAAATTAATTAATTTGTCCCATAAAGTGATTTAAAATTTTGATAGATATACATAATAAAAAATACATAATTATATTATTAAATCATAATTCAAATTTAGATGTTATATTTTTTGAGATCTATAGCTAAATTCTTATCTCTTTTTTTTTTTTTTTTTTGTGTAACCATAGTGTATGGAAGAAATTGAAAAGGGTGTTGCAATAATTATGAGAGAAGTCAAAAGGAATTGTGAGTTGGGAGAAGTCAATAAATGCTGAGATTGGGTTGGGAGAAGTCAATAAATGCTGAGGTTTTTTTTTTTTTTTTTTTAAATCAAAAAATTAGAAAATTAGAATTAGGAGATTGGAGCTCCCACAAGCCTTGGGGTTAAAAACTCCCTTTTGCTTAATATATAGTATAGACTAGCCTATCACCCGTGCTATGCACGGGATAATTATATATATTTATATTTGTTTTAATTTTTTTTAATATATAAATTATGTTTTTTAAGATTTTTTATAAAAATAATTTAACAATCTTATCACTAACCATAGTATACAGGAGAAATTAAAAAGGCTACTGCAGTAACTATGCACGGGCTGTATCTATAATTATTTGTATGAGGGGATTTTAAATGCTAATCACGGATTTTGACCAAATCAATATATGCAGACATATAGATTGGAAAAAGTTAATAAATACTGATAAGAGAATTTTGACCAAATCAATAAATGCTGCGATTTTTTTTTTTAAATCAAAAATTTTAAAAATTAAGATTGATAGATTGGAGCTCCCACAAGGCTTGGGATTTAGAAACCCCATTTTCCTTAATATATTTACAATTATCTATATATGTGAATTGCGATTTTTAAATGTCTTTTTTTTTTTTTTTAAATGTCTTCTTTTTTCCCTTTTTTATATTATATTAAAGTTTAATATTTTGATAATAATCATATGTGTTGGACTTTTCAAGGAATTAAATGTCTTCTTTTTTTATTATATTATATTAAAGTTTAATAATTTGATAATAATCATATGTGTTGAATTTTTCAAGAAATTTTTTTTATACTTATTCTTAATACATTAAAGTATTATTATAAGAGATAATAATCATATGTATTGGAACTTTTCAAAAAATTCATGTGTTGAATTTCAAAAAAAAAATTTATGCTTGTTTTTAATGCATTAAAGTGTTATTAAGATGGTAAAACTTGAAAATTGGAAGAAGTTAATAAATGCTAAGGTTTTTTTTTTTTAAATCAAAAAATCAAAAAATTTAGATTGAAAGATTAGAACTCCCATCAAGCTTGGAGTTAAAAACTCCCTTTTACTTAATATATAGTATAGATAGATAAGTATAGATTGTAAAATAAGCCCAGTTATTCCAGCCCCAGCTACGAGTCCGGATCCTCTCCAGCCAAAGGTTTCAACCAATCCTCCTGTCAATGGCCTGGATCTTGCCACGTCACCCCACTCAGAAAGAACGGCCTAGATCAACGAAAAAAAAAAAATTTCAAATTTCCCACAAAACAGAGCTCCCTAATTTCAACTTTGTCAACAGTTTCTCTCCCTTCTCGTTCTTGCTGGTGGGTTCTCTCCTTCCTATTAAATCTGTTGGTGGGTTCTCTCATACACTTCCAAACAAATCTCCAACTAAAATTAGTAAATTTTTCTCTCCCTTCTCGTTCTTGTTTACGGTACAGGTCAAAGATGTCCTTGGAAATTTTTTTTTACAGTGAAGTGGGTTTTGGGTGTTGATGTTTTTGACAAATGTTGGAGTTCAAATGGGGCAAGTCATTCACAAGTGACAATGATACATACATGGATTGCTCTGTTTTTGTATCCAACTTGGAATGTGATAAAGATGAAGGTCTGGTTTTGGAGGTAGAGCAACAAAGTAATTTGCCATTGAAATTCATCCTCAACATTTTTGGAGTTCTTTATTGGCCATGATGGTTTTGGGTTGATTCCAGTTGAAAAAAATCAAAGTAATTTCTGAAATTTTAAAAGAAATTGTGAGAAGTTCTGGTTATAGAAATCTCTAACACCAAAATCTTTGCTTTTGCCCAAAACGATGACCAATCCCACATGTCATCTATGGAGATTTTGTATCCGCTGCTACTCTGTTCTTCCCTCATTTCATCTTTGGAGATTTGGGGGTTGGAATAACAGACTTGTACAAGTAGATGATGATGATGAAGATAGAGAGTGGAGTCTATGCAAGGACTGAGAGAGTGTCGCCATGGATGGATAGAGAGAGAGAGAGAATCGAAATGAAGCTTTGCCTCTGTGTTGAATGAAAAGAAATTCAAATTTTTTTTTTTAAACCAAACTTCATCTGAGCCGTAGGATCCAGCCCTGATGACGTGGCAAGATCCAGGCCATTGACAGGAGGACCGGTTGAAACATTTGGCTGGAGAGGATCCGGACTCCCAGCTACAGCTTCTTCTCTTCTTTTCTTTTCTTTTTTTTTAAATTAGCTGATTAATTTATTAAATTTTCAAATTAAATTTAAACAAACAACCACTCAACTCAATTATATGCACGATAAACTTCAAATTACTTCAACTCAACTTAATTAAAACTCATAAACATAAAAACGTCCTGAAATAAAATTTCCACTCAAACATAAATAACTTACTACTATATTTATATCGACTCATTTACTACTCTAAATTAAATAAAGTACATAACTAAATAAATAAACTAACTGATCAGACGTGATAGTAATAATCAGATCATACAAAAAGTGGTATTGGATTTGTAGTAATAAAGTGGATCTCATATTTTGACTCGACACAGTTTTTCCTCTTTTGTGAATGAGTAGATCTTTTCCCAAAGGATGATGATAAGCAGGCATGCAAAAAGCTGATTGCTTTCTTAGAAGGCCAAGACACAGAATCAATTGTGAGCGAGGGAAGAAAAAAATAGAAATAAAAAAGGAAACAGACCAGAAAAGAAAAGAAAAATAAGGGGGGTCAATTTCATAAAAGTTAAAGCTTTAATCTTTGTACCAAAAAAATAATAATTTGTTGTAATTTTGATCTTTGAGTTCGAAGAACCACCACCAAAACAAATAATCCCCAATAAACAAGTTCAGAAACAGGGACAGGGAAGGAGATCAGCTAACAGGATTCATAACAAGTTCCATACAAATCAATGAAAAAACAAAAGAATTAGTAAAATAGTGGCAACAAAACAGCTTCTTGCTTTTCAAAACCTTCCTAATTCTTCCAAAAGGCCAATCTTCATTCTCAAAAACCAACAAATCTGTGACTGTTTTGTGTAAATTTGATCACTCTCCAGCTACTGCAATTGGGTCCCCATTCCATGAAAGATTAACCATTTCTCTACTTTAACTAGGAATACTCCTACTAGCATTCAATTCTTACGCGTGGGTTTCTATTTACATATAGTTTTGTTAAAAAGAAGATTTCTCTGCCTTTTTTTTTTTTCCAGAAATTCAATTCCTTCCTCAAAAGAGAAACCCAATCCCAAAAGCAGAAAAAACTTTTCCTTTCTTGTCTGACTCTCCTCCGAAAACCAAAAATCACCACCGAGACATTTCATTTCTGTCTTCCAAAACCCAAGCTCTGCTACGCCGCCTCATATACCTACTGAAAACTGAACCAGAGTGACTCTGACTTCTCCTAATCGATGACCCTGATTCTGAAATACTCGAATGTGATGAAGAACCAGAAGAAGAACCCCTAAATCTCCCAAAAAACGAGAACATATTACGGAAAGCCCTACCCAACCCTCCACCACCACCACCGCCTTGTCTCGATCTGCTCCTCCTCGACCCCCACGCAACCCTCCTCGGCCCACCACCACCGCTGTTGTTGAATCCACCGTCCATTTCCGTGTACACTGCAGGGAGCTCTCTCTCGCCGCCCGATCTTCTTCCCCCTGAAAACCTACCCACCGCGAATCCACCGCCGGGGAGTCTCCATATGGTGAGCCCAATCGCCTCTTCATCGTTTGGGGCTCGAGACGGGTCTCCAATTTCGAGATCCGACGATGCTGTTGCGTCGGTGGGAAGTTCGTGGCGACAAACAGGGCACGAATTACGAAGAGACAACCAAGGGAGAATACAATCTGAATGGTATATGTGTTTACAAGGCATTTCGCGAGCTTCAGAGCCGAGATCGAAAGCTTCTTTACACACAGCGCAGTGCAATTCAGAGATGATGTGTCCGTCGACGATTTCAATCGTCGGCATCGATTCGACAGCGGCTTTTGACGCCGGAGGCTGATCGTATCGACCTATCCCGTTGATTTCGAACTGCGACAGCTGATCAAGCAATCGATCAAACCCTGATACCATCAAAAACTCCGACATGGCCGCCGGAAGAGGGCGGAGCCCTGACCCATCGCCGTCGTCGTAGTACAACTCGAAGCTCCTCTGCTCTCCGCCGCCACCGTCATCGCCGCCGCCGTCGGCCGGACCTCGCAGCACGATGACCGGATTGAACGGTGATCGGTCACCGTGGTTCCGCCGCTGCCGGCGGTTGCTGCCGAACATGTAGATCGCGGCGGCGTCCGGCCGAGGCGGCGGCGGAGGAGAGGCATGCACCGCCTCAATGAATCCGCTGTCGCAGTCTGGACAAACTACGGTGCCTTGACGCGAAACCCTAACGAAGCGAGTGCAGTTGTAACACCAATACGACGCCGTCGAGTCCATCTTCCGTCGATCTTATTAGATCTGAAATATATATCGAATAAATAGACAGAACTCGCCAAAGATTTTACAGACCGACGATGAAGATGAAGATGAAGATGTGGATGTGAGAGAGAGAGAGAGAGAGAGAGATGTATTGATGAGTGTGAAAAAGAGAAGAATAAGGGTTTATAAACACGCGTGATGATGGAGATAACGGCAGAGGAGCGTTCACTTTGCTCTGTTATTAACGGCGTCGAACATCGAGTGAAGTTTCCATGGCGTGCAACCAACGCGTCGCATTTTAACGGCGTTTCGTTGCGTGGCAATTGGAATGGAGTTTAATTAGATATACTGTAGTTTTCATCTTAATTTTAAAATAATATCAACTCAAAATTTATCATTTTGGTTTAGGTATGATTTATTATTTTTTTTTAGTAAGTTATTAATAGGTCTTAATAATTATATTTAATTCTATTGAAAATAAATATTAACAAAAAAACATTGTTATAAATAATTTTTTGTGATAATTTTTTTATATGTTAATAAAAATTAGTAATTAGTGAATTTTTTGATCATTTTTTTATAAATTCTCTTTCTAAGTGTTTTATTTCATTTTAATAATTTTTTAGATATGTTTCGATTTTAAAAGTAATACATAACAATAGTTCCTCGTTTTATAAAAAAAATCTTTTCTTCATTCTAAAAAGAAAATCTGTTCTTTATTCCATGGTGAAAATGTCTCCCTTTCTAAGGAGAAAATCTCTCCTGCATTCTATAGAGAAAATATCAAATTTTGAATTTTGAATCTTTTTATAATTTGAAAATTTTAAAAATAACACAACAAAAAATCTGAATGAAAATCAAAATATAATGTGGATGTTCACAGTAAACAACAAACATACAACTAACTTTTAAAAAAACAAAACACATACTAAAATATAATGCAAATGTTCACAATAAATAACAAATATATAACTAACTTTTAAAAATACAAAACACATACTAAAATATAATATGAATGTTCACAACAAACAACAAATATACAATTAACCTTCAAAAAAATAAAATTTATATTAAAATACAATGTGAATGTTTACAATTTTTAATTAATATACAACTAGCCTTAAAAAAAAATAACTCATACCAATGTAAACATTTACACTGCAACCTGAAAATATAAAACAAAATTAAAAAAAAGTAAAAATCAATTATTTCAATTGTTCAATGATAACAAAAATGATTGTTCAACTAACAAACATAGTAACAAAAATAACAAACACACAATTAACTTTTGAAAAAATAAAACTTATAACAAAAATTCAATGTGAATGTTCACAATTTACAATTAATATACAACTAGTTTTAAAAAATAAAAATAAACTTATACCAATATGAAAAACATTCACACTACAACGTTAAAACATAAAATAAAATTGAAAGAAGTAAAAATCGACTATTTTGATTGTTCAATAATAACAAAAATGATTATTCAACCAATAAGTATCGTTAAAAAAATAACAAAATACAACTAGCTTTCAAAAAAAAACTTTTTAAAAAAAACTCATATTAAAATACAATGTGAATGTTCACAATTTTAAATTAACATGCAACTAACCTTAGAAAATTAAATTCATACCAATGTGAACATTCACATTGCAACAAGAAACAAAATTAAAAGAAAAAAAATGATTATTTCAATTGTTTAATAGTAACAAAAAATAATTGTTCAAACAACAAGTATATTAACAAATAACAAATAACTAATATGATATAATTATGTCCATATCTATATTCAAACACTTATTTCTCAGATTTTCAAATAATATGAAATGTGAACATTCATACTGATTGACAAAAAAATAGAAATAATGGCAGCAATAGAATTAGAAATCCAAAAAAAGCTCAATCATTCTAAAAATAAAAAATATCACTCGCATCCTCACCTTCATCATCATCTTTATCATTATCACTATAATTAATAGTCTATGCAATTTCGCTATTCCATCAATCCAAATCAAACCAAACCCATCTTTGAAAAATATGTTTGTAACAAAATTGACTGGATATAAACAAAGTTTCGATAATGGAGAAACATAGAGTTTTGATCACAAAGTAACAATGGACGAACACAAAAGTTCGAATACAATGTGACAATTGATGAACAGAAAGCTTCACCACAACAATAGACAAACATAATATTATTTCACCACCATGTGTAAACTAGAATTTCCAAACCCTACCAAATAGAGAGTTTCAAACCCTAGCACAATGAAACAGTACCATAAATATGAATTAAACTAATCAAAAAGAAAAATATGAATCATGGTAACTACCAAAATAGAAGTAGCAATAAAAATGAAATGTGTATATTTTTTTTCTATGTAATACATATCAACAATAAACATAAAGGTATAATAGTCCAACAAACAATATAAATCAGAAAAAAAAAAATGATCTCAGGGAATAAAAGTATAAATACATAGGACTATTTTTATAAATTGTCTCTAAAAATTACAATTAATGACGTTTTTCTGTAACGAAATTTTTAAACTGTTGCTAAAAATTAAAAATTAGTGACATTTTTTTTAATGATTTTTTTAAATTGTTACTAAAATTTATAATTTGTGACATTTTTTGTGATAAAATTTTTAAACTGTCACTAAAAATTAACAATTAATGAGGTTTTTAATAGTATTTGATGAAAAATATCATTAATTCTCACAGGACATATTGGATAATAAGTCTACCTATTAGGACTTATACGTAAGTTCTCTATTTATTTTTTGATTTTTTATGTATTTAAAAAATTATATAAAAAATAGAGAGATAATATGACTTAAATAAACCAATAAATTAATAAACTTTTTATTTTTTGTGTTGCAAGAGCAATCATTTTATTGCAATTGCCCCTTCATTATTTTAATTTTATATTTTAATGCCTGTTATGGTTTCTTTGTCAATTGTTATTAACATTTAAAATTCTAGAGATTATAAGGGCAATAAAGACTACCGTGTAAATAAATAAATAAAAGTATATGAAAGTTACTAAAATTCTAATTTAAGTTGTACGTGTCATTTTTTCAATCTAAAATGCTAATGACAAAATGAATTGCATTAAAACATAAATAAAAATATGAAGTTTACATTGATAGAATGAAAATTATGATGATTATTGTCCCAAAAACCAATAAAGGAAATTTTATAATAAAACAATTAAAGGTTTCAGGTTTGGAATAAGGAATATTTATCCATAAATCTCATTTTATAAACAAGTACTCTAATTAGTTCAAAAAAATTTTATTGATCAGTTAAGTCTTATTAGTAGAGAGTTTCTTTCTATTTGGTCTTATTTTTTATTTTAGTAGTGTTTTGATAGACAATTATACCTCTTTATTAATATGAAAGGTATGATATGATATTCCAATGTGACAGGTATTAATATCACACTTCAACGATGTGATGCTCCAAAAAATTAAAAACAAATTTAGCGTATTTTTTTCTAAATGTGACAACGTAACGTGTATAATGTGACACTCCAAAACTTTTACTCTAAAAAAAATAATTCCTCCTCAGTGTACTTTTTCAAATGTGACAATGGCAAATATAATGTGACACTTTAAAAAAATAAAAATTTCTTAGTATACTTTTCTCAAACGTGACAACATAAACAGGTATGACATGATACTCTAAAAAAAAATAAAAATCCCTCAGTGTACTATTCTCAAACATGACAACGTAATAAGTATGATGTGACATTTCAAAAAAAATAAAAATTTCTTAGTGTACTTCAAACGTGTCAACGTGATAGGTATGATGTGACACTTTAAAAAAAATTAAAAATTCCTTAATGTACTTTTCCAAAACATGACATGTGATAGCTTAATGTGGCGGGTATGATGTAATACTATAAAAAAATTAAAAACTATTTAATGTACTTTTTTCAAATGTGATACTCTAACGCGGTGAGTATGATGTGATACTAAAATCTCTTTAGTGTACTTTTTCTAAATGTGACATTCCAGTGTGACGGGCAAATGAGTCATTACACATAAAAAATAACTAAATAGATTATAAGAAAAAATATTGGACTACATGAATTACAAGTCTAAAATATGGGACTTATTGATCAATCTCTCTCGTAACAAATTAAATTAAGAATTTTTAATTTTATCAATTTAAATTTTAATCTTTTAATTTATTTTTAATCTAAATTATTTGTTTATTTTTCTAAGGTAAATTTGTTAGAAAAACTATATTTTAGCTATTAAAACCAATTAAAATAGACATTTTAAATATTTTTTTCGTACATCTATATTGATTTAATGACTATGCATTGGTTTGGAAAGTTGGATTAGGGTGGGTTAACACTAAAATAGTCACAAAAAGATAAAATAAGTTTTTTAGGCTCAGGTTAAAAAATATCACATCCAAATCATAATTATTTCATTTTTTCTTTTACAAAAGTCAAAAAATCAAAAAAATTTATCTCAAATAAGACTTTTGAGAGCTAACCCACATCCTAAGCGAAGCCTAAGATTTTATTTTTCTATTAATTTTATTTAACAAAAATAAATAAATAATTTAAATTACAAATAAATTTAAAAATTAAAGTTTAAATTGATAAATAAAATATGAGGGCTTATGTTATTATAAAACTCAAACATTGGAGTTATTTATTTATTTATTTTTGTAATTTCTATAAAATAAATTACAATGACTAACGTTCCGTTTATTTGGACAAAAAAAAATTGGAAAATATTTTCTGTATTTTCTGGTGTTTGATACAATAGACACGAAAGTCAATGAAAAATATTTTTCATAATACATAAAAACAAGTTTATATGAGCAGAAAATATTTTCACTTTTAAATTGTAAAAAACATTTTCCGAACTTGAGTCTTATCAATGTCATCACAATACCACCATCACACCAGCATCACCATTACCACTGCCAATCTGCCACCATCACTATCGTTATCACCACTATCGCCGCTTCACCATCATACCACCATCTCCACCTTCATTTCACCATCACCATCACCATCACCATCACCATCACCAAATAAAAGAACAATTATGTAAAAAATATTTTTCACCTAAATAAATAAACGAGGTGTGTAAATGAATTTTTGCTCTGAAGATTAACGATATATTCTATTTGATATAATAATGGTAGACGGCGTTAGTGGTGCCGTGAAAATAGATTGGTCAGTTATCGATTAACTGTGGGCCGGAACAAGAGCGGGTTGAGTGTAAGCCAAACGGGTCTGGTTGGAGGGCGTTGACCAGACGAGGAAAGTGCTAACATTACAGGTTTGACCGCCGATTTTGAAACTAAAATCAATTAATCGTCGATAAAATAGTCTAACTTGACGGGAGATTCCCACCAAGAAACATGCGTTCCAGCCCAGCCCCAGACATAGAATTTGGTTCTACTTTTTATTTTTATTTTATTATTTAAATCTAAATCTGGGTTTTACGTTTTAGTCTTGTAATTTTCAACAACTTGGCTCACTCATGATTATAATCGATCAAGACCACTCATTCAGACATACCATTTGATTAATTCAACGTGAAAGGTGTGAAATTATTCTCAACAAACCAAGTTATGGTCCAATTGACTATCCTTAATTGAGTTCAAATAAATATAGAAAAAAAATAAAAATATATAAAAACAAGACATGTCTTAGCTTATTATGTTTATTTTTAATTGAAAATGCCTAATTCTCAAATTAGCCCGATAGTACAAATTTCGGTATAATTTAATTCCATTCCTATAGAACTATGAAATTCCTTATTTCACCCTCTTCAATTATTTTATTTTTTTCTTGAAAATGTTAGATGTACATATGCCAAAGACAAAATTATTCATAGAAAAGTGTATAGATGGTTTAAAATTAATTTAAAATGTGATCCCTACTATACTTGGAATGTATGTAAACTATACATGTGTTTTTATAAAAAACATTTTTGTGGACCATCAAGTAGCATGGTTTTTCCTTTATCCAATAGTTAAAAATAAGAGAAAATTATTCTATAGTGGGAACTTAAAAAAATTATTACATGTGTATGAAAAAATTTATAATTTTAATTATTAATATTGATAAAATATATTATTAATTTGTAATTTTTTGTTAAAATTATACCCGGATATAAAAATTTTCTTAAAAATAATCTTTCTCCTTTATCCCTTTATTTTTTATTTTATTTTTTTTGATAAATTCCTATATCCCTTCATTTAATAATAGTAGAGTATGCCAAAAAAATAAAATAATAGTAATGGGTTAATTTGTGAGGTGGGTCACTTTCTCCCAACCTCCTTGATGGAACTCATGGCTTGATTGCTTGATTTCTTAATCAATAACCTAGAAAAAAGAATGGGGGTTTTAAAAGAAGAGTTTTAGAGAGTTCTAATAGTGTATAGGTCTCACAATGTTGTGATATTTATGTCTTATTTTTCTTCTTTTTTTATTGTCAAGTTATTAGAGTTCTGTGTAGAGTTTTCAAATTAGATGGATGAATCATTTCTGCTTTAAAAAAATACTTAAAAAATTGTCCAGAATTTAAATTGTACGGATTATATTCAATATAAGGAAGTGTTTGATAACATGATTCAACACTTAAAATTAAATGTATTAAGTAATAATCAATTAAGTTTATTTGATAATCACAATTGTTATCAGTTAAAAATTTAGTGCCTCTTAAAATGTAAATTAAAACTTAAAGAAAATTTTAAATTGTATAAAGTTACTTAATTCTGACTGAATTTATAAAATACTAAACATAAGTATCTGTATACACTATTATAAACTCAATACCACCACCACCACCACCGTCACTACTATTAACCACCACCACCACCATTATACCACTGCTACCACCACCACCACCATCATCATTGCCGTCGTCGCCACCACGACCACGACCACCGCCATCATACCATCACCACCATCACAATTTAAAAATTGAAATATACAATTTGAAAATAATAAATTTCAAATTTAATCTTATATATATCAAACAATTTATTAGTAGTTCAGCACTTGAATTTTTATCAAATATCTTTTCAGCTTATAAAATTCAGCATTCAGTTTTTAATACTTAATTTTAATTTTAATTTTTTAATTTTCAGCTTTATCAAGCAGCATCTAATATATCAAGTTTCAATTTACACCACACACTCACTTTCTAAATAAATTTCATGTTAAAAATTATGGTTTTTTTTTTTTTTTTTCTCTTGCTAGATTAAAATATACAAAAATGATTCAGGCCTCGAATCATTGGCTCGAATTTGCCGAGAGAGAGAGAGAGAGAGAGAGAGAGAGAAGAGAGGGGAAGAGGGCTCGCGTTCGCCGCCGATCGTCGCCCGACGTCCTCGCAGCAGCTCGTCGCAGCGTCACCCGGCGTCGCCTCGCCCGATCGTCGTCTCCGGCAGTCCCCGCCTCTGCCTCGCCTCTGCGCTCCTCCTCCCCTGTAAATAGGGCCCCCTCCAGTCCTCCTCCTTCCTCCTCCTCCTCCTCCTCCTCCCTTCTCTTCTCTTCTCTTCTCCTTCTTCCTTCTTCCTTCTTCCTTCTTCCTTCTTCATCTCCTTCGTTTCTGTTTGAACCAGAAAAGGAAAAAAAAAAAAAACCCCATTCGAGCCAAATTCGAGGCCTCGAATTCGAGGCCTTTATCACCGCTCTAAAATATAAACCCAAGATCATGAAGTATCCAATCCTTCATATTTTGTGAGATGGGACGTTTGCTGAGCACAGTCATCCAAATCCTTTTCTCCATTTAACAATTCGGGTCGATTTTTATTTTTTTAATAATTATGGTCAATTCTTTTATTTTTTTAATTTTTTGGTAAGATCATGAAGGAGTCAAAAGTTTTTGTTGTTACATACTTCACAAAACATATGTAAGAATAAAACATATTTTTTATTTTCTTTTTCGAAAAAGAAAAAATTGAAAACATGTTTCTTAATTTCAACAAACAAAAAATATAAAATTGGCAACATTAACAAAATCAACCTTAATGTTAATTTTCATCCCACTTAACATATATCTATTCTAAGGCGCAATTACTACAGTTTTAAAGCTTTGTTGGTACTTTTTTTCTTTAAGAATGTCCAAATTGTTAGTTGTTAGTTGTTAATTGTTAATAACTACTAATAATTCTTAAATTCCAACAATCTTCCTAATTCGTCATGTCACCCAAAATAAATTGCATTTGCACCAACCGCTAATTTATTGAAAGTATATGTCTTTTTCCTTTCTTTATAGCCCAAAATACGTTGTAAAGAGTATGGAAAAAATGCATACTCTAACAAACTATCTTTCAATCTTAAAAGTATTTTAAAATAAGAAGACAAGAGAAATTTATAATAGAAGAACAAAGATATTTGAAATAAAAGATTTTGTGTCTCATAATTAATATTTGATTTTTTAGCATAGTGCCTTCAAGGTTCTTCACAACTTCTTGGTTAGTCATTGCCAAAAATAAAAAATAAAAAATAAAAACAGACTGGGAAATTTGAAAAGCCTAAAAAATAGATGATATTGATTGGATTCTTAAACCTTCTCCATGCTACTGGTTTACGCCTTTCTTTGAGTCTATTTTCCATTTGCTTTTTTATGAGTGAAAGTCCTTTTCAAAGAGAATAACTTAGCTTTTGAACCCATAAAGAAAGAGGCATTCTTAGAATGGGCACACACAGACACACACACACCCCCAAGATTGCAAAAGAGATCAAAAAGAAAATCCAATATCCCTTAGCTGTAAATAAAGTTGTTCACTATCATATTCTGTCAAACTGTGTTGAAAAGGGGAGAGAATTTATAAGTGCCTTTTCCTTTGAGCCAAACACCACAAATCACAACAAAGAATGTTTACATATAATTTGTTTTTCTGTTTTTGTTTTTTTGGAGGGGTTAATTTTCAGATGTTTAGATAATATCGAGTTAAAAAGAAAAATAATTTTGCATAAAGTCCAATGATATACGGTGCGTGATATTATCTTCTTCTTCTTCTTCTTTTCCTTTTTTTTTTTTTTTTTGGGTTAATAAATATATGTTAGAGATAACTAGGGTTTGTAGAATAAACAAAGTTACTCGAGTTAATCTTATGTTTAACACTTGAATTCATTAAAAATTAGTTTGAGATTGACTCATTTTATAAACAAGTCAAATTTAAACATATTTTAGATGTCGTTAATTTTTAAGCCAAGTTTGAATAACCTAATTCACTACTCAATAGATGTGTTTGCACTATAAAAATCAAATTACTCTGGATTCGCTCGTTATGAGTTCAGTTAAAACTCATTTAGATTTATTCAAAAGTTAAATAAATTAAACCTAAATATATTTTGAAATGCATTAAATTTTCAAATCAAACTTAAAATAAGCATCACGCAATACTACACTCATAATAAAATAAAATCCATAGAAAATAAGAAATGCTTATGCAATGTTTGTTTGGATAATAATAATAAAATAAAATAAAAGTAGTTTACATGAAATGCATTGCTTAGGTGCAAACAGTGGTCAAAGACGGCCTCTTGGCAATATTTAAGGTCAAATATGAGATGCCCAAAAGTCCACAGGGTCCCAAACATTTTTTCTTGGTTGTCATGGGTCCAACTCCAACCCATTTTCCTTAGGCTGCTTTGCTCTTGTGTAAAATCATTGTTTATTTTGACCCTTAATTTGTGAAATAAACCCTAGAAATTCTTTTATAGTGAAATGTGAGATTGCTTTGTAGAGAGTCCTGAGTCTCATTTATCCTTAAAAATTGATACAATATACTACATATAATTTGATTTCTTCTAACATTTCTCACTTTTGGAACTTGTTTGTTAAAAATCTTATACATTTTTGGAACTTATTTTGGCAAGTGGGTTAAAAGTAATTTTTTTGACATTTTTAAGTCACATCACCTTTTTATTTTATTTACATATTTTTTCAAAAAAAATCCAAAAAAACAAAAAAATTTATCTTCTAACCTACTTCCTAAAACAAGCATCCCGTGCTTTTTTTTAAATTTATTTGCTAAATCTTGAAGTGTGTTTGATAAGGCATTTTAACTACCACTTAAACAAATCAGCTTCACTTAAAAAAGACATTAATTTGTTTAGTCATAGATATAGCACCACTGCAACAACAACAAAAAAATATATATATATAAAAAATAAAAAATAAAAAAATTAAGGTATTAGAGACTAAGGGCTAGTTTGGTATGTTATAAAAAAGATAAAAAGTCAAAAAGTTATTAAAAAAATAAAAAAAAGTTATCACTATTCACAAATTAAAAATACATATAAAAAAATTAATTTACATAAAAAAAGTACAATCCAACTTTACACAGGTGATGGTACTGAAATGATGGGAAAAATTACATACATACATTGTGATGGTATAAATTACAAATTAGATATATATATATATATATTCATTAAGTTTGAGGGTATTGTTGGGCCCATGGGAGTCCACCATAGGTTCCATTTTGATAATCCGAACCATTCAATATGTAGAACTCGTCGAGTACTATATTCTTGTAAAAAATCACATTGATCGGATATGAATAGCTATGTAATCAAATTAGATTTTTGTCAGCCATTTACTTTTCACCGTTCATTTTTTTCACACAAAACTGTTTTGATCACATAGCTATCGATATCTGATCAACGTGAGTTTTTATAAGAATATAGTACTCAATAAGTTCTACACATTGATCGGTTCAAATTATTGAAACGGGACCCGTGGTGGGCCCCCATGGGCCCAACAATACCCATGAAGCCTCATGCTATATATATATATATGTTCTGAAGTTATCACCATTTGCAGGGCAATCCGTACTGTCCTTCAATCAGCACTGTCACTAAGTCTAGGACATAGGGGCAATGATGTAATTTTGCTATTTTATACAATATATTAATACACATTTTTTCGTAAAAAGACAAAAAAATCATCCCAAACACACATCTTTTTTCTATCTACTTTTCTCACCGAAAATTTAAAAAGTGCACTTATTTAGAACACTCCAAATAAAATATATAAATTTGAACATCCACCGACAAAATTCAACATTGGAAACAAACCGCAACAACATCTATTTGTTTTTTTTTTCTTAGGGCTGGTTTGGCATGTTATAAAAAAACAAAAAGTCAAAAAGTTACTAAAAAAATAAATAAGTTATCACTATTCACAAATTAAAAATGGAAAATATTTGAGACCCTCCCCAAAAGATGACCCCCACTAATATATTGACCATTGATGTGTTTGAATTTTTTTTGAGAATTGTGTCTAATAGTGACATGAATTATTCAGATCATTTTGGGATTTATGGGGGTTGTATTTTGTAGGGGTCTCTATCATTGTTGATTAAAAATATAAAAAAAATAATAATTTACACAAAAAAGTACAATCCAACTTTACACAGATGATGGTATTGTAGTGATAGGGAAAATTACATACATACACGGTGATGGTACAAATTACAAATTAGATATATATATATATATATATATATTCATTAATAAGTTTGAGGGTACTGTTGGGCCCTGTGGGGGCCCACCACAGATTCCATTTTGATAATCCGAACCATTCAATCTATAAAACTCATCGAGTACTATATGCCTGTAAAAAATCACATTGATCGGATATGAATAACTATGTGATCAAATCAGATTTTTGTCAGCCGTTTATTTTTCACTTTCAATTTTTTTCATAAAAAACTATTTTGATCACATAGTTATTGATATCCGATCAACGTGATTTTTTACAAGTATATAGTACTCGACGAGTTCTACACATTGATTGATTCGAATTATCAAAACGAGACCCGTGGTGGTCCCCCATGGGCCCAACAATACTCGTGAAACCTTATGCTATATATATATGTGACGCCCCAAATCTACACTAATGGTTGTAGTCAAGGGAAAGTCACTAATGAGTCTTATGGCCAATAACCAAATAAGATCTTTGATCGCCAGAGGAGTCAAATTAGTCTCCC
The DNA here is from genome assembly GCA_022316695.1 of Camellia oleifera. Taxonomy (NCBI): domain Eukaryota; kingdom Viridiplantae; phylum Streptophyta; class Magnoliopsida; order Ericales; family Theaceae; genus Camellia; species Camellia oleifera. Next base: position 46,691,109 of record CM039312.1, on the reverse strand, counting down.
TTTTAAGTCCAACTTTCTTAGGTAGCGCACTACCTTTTTGACAGATCTTAAGACACATTGACACAAGGTCTCATAAGCGACGTCAGGGGTTATATTGGTGTTAGAAAATAAGTACACAATAATAAAATAATTATGAATATCCTTAATTACAAAAGTTCGTTCCATTAACATTACATCCCAAAAGAAAATTTAAATTTTTATATGAACTTTGCAAAACATCAAAAGGAAATTTCTAACTTTTCTAAGATAGCCAAATGTCTTTGAAGGTTTTCGGCTCGTCATCTCTTACTGTAAGCTCCTCTTCGGCACCTGGCATGATACGCCGTGAGCTTTGAATGCCCAGTAAACGCACACACACCCCATCATTTTTTCCCAATCCAATACACAACAAAATTTACAAAAAAACTGAGGAAAGAATCATAGCATTTAAGTTCATAGCACAGATTATATGGTTAATTATTAGTAGTTTAGAAATCCCCCAAAGAAATTTCGTCTTCCCAACTCTAAGAATTGGACGCGGATTATTCGGTATGCCCCCTCTTTTGCTGCTTTGTTGCAGACCTTACCTCGGATGCCTACCAGTGGTTATATACAGTGGAGGGCCAACCGGGGGCCTCAAAAGAGACGGTAATGATGGGCCTAGCCCAAATTCCTCCTTACACCGAACTACCTAGGGTTCGAATACAACCACTCCATTCAAGGGTTCCGAAACAACCAGTTGCGCAAAAATTGCTCATCTTAATCCACTACTAATATCAACTTAACATTCTCATGATTTATGATGTATAACTAGTGTGGTTGCCAAGCCCCTTTACCAACCCATTTAGCTTTCCCTTTTTCATATTAAGTTCATTACACATTGGTGGTTAGCACAAGTAAGAGCAAAATAAGGCCATTCAAGCGAAACTCAAGCATGCAAGTATGACATTTATTACAACAAATATGTTACGATAGCACAAAAACACTAACTGCAACAAGAACCACACTGTCAGATTTTCAACACTACACCGGTTCAAAAATAAATATAGAAAAAAAATATTTTCTAAGGGTTTCAGAAATGTGGCTTACTAAGAATTTGTAGAGAATCAAGTCTAGTTTTAGAATCATTTTACGGAAGTAGGGTGGCCCTTTTTGATTTTTAGATATTTAAGAAATACACAGATCTGTCCAGATTTGACAACTGTTACAAAATTTGGTGTTTCTCTTAAAATACTCATTCATTTTCATTGAATAAATTTTTTTTGAAATATAACCTTCATAGGAAGATTTTGATATAAAAATGAACATGAGATAATTTTTCTATAATTTTCTAGAATTTCTTAAAGTTTCCTGTTTTAAATAGGTTCTTGCACCCAGTATTTAGAAAAATAAAATGAGTCATAAAAACACATCCATGGTCTTAGCCAAAATTTTCACATACTCTACATAGGTCAATTAATACCCCTTTAAAACAGATTTTGAGTTGGTGAAGGTTTGCTATGGAAATAAAATCAAAAACCTTGAGAAAAGCTTGCTGGAAATTGCAAGGAAGAAGAGGAACATTTCATTTTCAAACCATACATCATCTAACAATGTAGTAACTCTTAGTATCATGTGAAATATATTTTTAGCATGTATTATGAAGGGGAAAAACATGATGATTCATTAAGAGAAAGGGTGTATGAGATTTACCTTGGTTTGTTAGATCTTTTTCCTACTTGTTGCTCCATTTTCTTCTCTTTTTCTCTCAAGCTAAGTTGCTCTCCCTTTTCTATTCTCTCAGCTATGTGTTGTGTGTGCATGAAGTGAAATAAAATAGCTAGCAAGGCTTGTATTTATAAGCCAAGGAGGAGAGAGAATGGTTGGTTTGGTTTGGTTTGGTTGGTTTTCAATAGATACTATTCAAGTTTGGTTGGTTTGTAATTGGATCCAATTAAGATTTGTGTTAATTGATCTTGATTAAGAAAAATTAATCCTATTTACTAGTTAATTGGGAGACAAAAAAGATATAGCAATAAATACCCCTTATTCCTCTATGCTGGTCAAAGATTTGTTGCATATTTGTACAAGATTTGCTATGTATAAAAATACAATTCTAGGTCCTTTTCACCACCCACAACTGACTACCCTATTTACCCATGTGAAAATTTGATTGATTTTTTTTTTTTTGTTAATAAAATATTGGTTGTACCTTTATTGAATAAAATATTAAGGTTTTAGGGCCAAAATGCAATAATTAAGAAAGAAAATGGTACAATATGAAATTTTGAAATAAAACATATGCTTAAGTCATATAATTAATAAAATAATGATAGGAAAAATAATTCGGGCCACGTGGTGCCGATTCGCAGCAAAAGGCGAGATACCAAGCTAAAACTATGATTACCGAAAACTAGGGTTTTTGTCATGACCCGAACCCGCCCCTATGGATTAAGGTCATAACCGGCCAGTAATCAAGGGATTACATATGGCCTCAAACCTGATCAAACATATTTTTAATAGAATAAGGGGCCAAAACGGAAGCTGACTTAAAATTCTGTCCAATGAGCTATGCTTACATGGTAAAGCAAAACACTCCATTAACAACCCATAATAACTCACACATGTAGATGGAAATAACAACTTATATATCCAGGAACTTTCAAACATGTAGACTGTCAAACATAAAGCTTATATACATGATGATTCACATATTCATTAGGGTAACAAAAAAGTGAACAAAAGAACAAAAGAAAACAAGATCTCAAGCATGAAACGTTCGGGTTGACTCCACGACTTAACTTCCTCTCATATCTTTCACTGAGGCTGGGTTTGGACATCTCTTTGCTCACCTACACACATGTAAATGAGAGTGAGCGATAGTCCAGTGAATAATATCAAAACAAGGGGGTTACATGAATGAGACTTGTAGCAAACATATCAAACGGCCATAAGCCCAATTATGTTTCTATCTAATACATTGAACAGCCTCGGGCCCAAACACATCAAATGGCCTCGGGCCCAATTTGTTCGTGTCAAACAGCCTTCGGCCCAATCATTTATGTCAAACGGCCTTTGGCCCAATTATAATATTCAAATGGCCTTTAACCCAATCATTCATATTAAATGGCATTTGGCCCAATCAAAATATTCAAACGGCCTTTGACCCAATCATTCATGTCAAACAGCCTTTAGCCCATCATAATAATCAAACGGGCTTAGGCCCAATTCATTTCCATATTCGTATCCATGTGTGCCTCGTGCCCTTGATCATGATCATATTTGTATTTATATTCAATTAGTCTTATGCAAACGACTGCCATTGGAAATATTCATCTATAATTCAACTTACAAATCCATAAGGCTCATACAGAAGTAACGTTTGTAAGATAACGTACTCGAACATATCTTTACTAAAATATTACTCACAGTGATCTGCCGGATGATTTCCCCTTATGTTTGACCCTATACATTTCATAAACATAATGGGTCACAAGCGATTTAATCCGTTTTTAATTTATACATCCCTCTTAGGCTTCTTTCTTATCCTTTTAACTCATTTATAATGTTCAATGCATGCCTAAGAGTGCTTAGAAATGAAAGAGAACGGAAAAAAAATCACAAAATCCCTTTTTAAAATTTTAGAAACAGGGCTCTCCGCTCGAGCGCAACTTTGGTCGCTCGAACGGACCGCTTTTGGTCTGCAAAAGTACTGGCTGCCCTATTTTTGTGTTCAAGCGTGACTTTGGACGCTCGAACTAAGAGTCAAAACATGTGACCGGGCGCTCGAGCGTAACTCCTCACGCTTGAGCGGACATCAATGTCTGCAAAACTTCTAGGAGCTAACATTTTACGCTCGAGCGAACGCATACCCTACTCAAGCGGACTTGACGAATTTTGGAATTTCTAGCAAACTGTTTGAGTTTCAAATTTGCATTCAAGTTGATGTAACTTGCATATTATGACCCATAATTCACTTGTACATTTTCTAACATAATACAAATACTAAATTTACGACATTATGAAGCTCAATTCCCATCAATCAATTACATACATATACAATTCATACCAAACTCATCTTCAATACTTCAAATTCATGCAACTAAAGCTTGTACCTTCATGAATTGTGCTTGCACGTGGAATATAATTTCCATTCTCAACTTAAATGAAGCAAAAGATTATCAAAAGCATGAATCTTAATCAAAATTCAACATGGATCATATGTTTCATGCTCAAATACACAAATTCATGGAAATCTTTTACATGCATGTTTATAATGACTTCAAAATCATCAAATTCAACTCAATTCATGTTCTTGATCATAATTTATCTTTGAGTTCACATAATTACAACTCAAACTTATGAATTCGTGTCTAATTACTTACCTAAAGGTTCAAATCTTCCAATTCCTAGCTAGTTTTTGAACCTAGCCTCCAAATCTTGAATTCTCTTGCAAAAATTTAAAAAGATGATCTCTCTCTCTCTCTCTCTCTCTAAAATGTGAAATCTCAGCCAAGTTGAGTTCACGAGAAAGAATTGGGTGTATATAGGCCTATTTATAGGCTTGGCTAATCAAATTGATAAAGGCTAAGTAATGATGCTTTAATTTAATCATTCTGAATCTAATTATTTTAATCCGAATTATTAATTTCTAATTAAATTTCACCATAGGCTCTAAAAATTACGCTAATTACAATGGTGTAGATAATTTCAGTTTCTGCGACCGATAAGGCCTTTAATTTTCAATTTACAACAGTAAGTTGAACAGATTTTCTTACGGTGAACAAATATAAGATCAAAATCACATTTAATCATGCAATTAACACCCAAATTCAAATTAATCACATAATCACAACATAATCACGATTAATTAACTTAACACAAGACAGGGTTATCACAGTTTTTCTCTTATAATTTTTCATTATAGGGTTTCTAAATTATTAATTTAGGGTTTTAAAATGTTTTTTAAGTTCTCAGAGTCAATTAGGGTTTGTTGATTATCTCGCACAGTCATTCCTGATTTCTAGGGTTTAATTTGCAAAAAATGGAGAAACAAGGTTTCTTATTGAAATTCTTCAACTATAAGCATTTGGGGACATTACAAAAAGTTAGGGCCTCACAATATATATTTTCTGAAGTTATCACTATTTGCAGGGCAATTCGTACTGTCCTTCAATCAGCACTGTCACTGAGTCTAGAACATAAGGGTAATAATGTAATTTTGTTATTTTATACAATATTTTAATACACATTTTTTCGTAAAAAGAAAAAAAGTTATCCCAAACACATATCTTTTTTCTGTCTATTTCTCTCACCAAAAAGTCAAAAAGTGCACTTATTTAGAATACCCCAAATAACCCCTTAATATGTATTATTTACACTAATTTATGTACAAACACCTAAATTATATACAAATAAACAAAAAATCACATAAAACTATAAAATAATACAAACTAATAGACTAATAAAATGCATGTTAGTGGGTCAAATGTGTAACATTTAGGCTCCGATCAAGATCGAACCACATTAAATATTGTGTTTCTTTGTGAATCATACATTGATTTACACCCTTCTTCTACTTTCAACAGTGGTATCAGAGTATACTACCAACAATGGTATTACTCGGATAACCTTACCAATATTCATTAATTAAGTCCATTTACAAATAACATTTTATCATTGGATGAAATGATGAATAATTAAATATACATATTCTCTCTCGTTATACAACAATGACATTTACATATAAATAAAAGAAATGCTTTGAGACTTACAATAAAAGAGAGGATACTACTCTTTACAAAAAAAATAGCTCTCAGCAAAACAACAAATGAAGCAGTACAATCCATTACTACATTACACTTATGAAATGGTAAAAACTATTGTTTGATCTTCAAATTCGAAAAGCATTCCATGTACACATGTATAGGCAGGGGGTAAGCAACCACTAGCTCACCAAACAATCTCATATTAAAACATTAGAAGATATGCGGTTACCAAAATACTCATACATATATGTAAAATTATATCATGTCAAAACTATATGATTTTATTACATAATATCTTAAATCCAATTTATTTAATTAACCATAACAAGTTAACTTAAATAAATAAATATGTTTCAATAGCAACAAGACATCATTTTCAATTCATTCAATTATCTCATTATCAATTGAATCAAATAATTAAATAATTCATCAAATCCATTTTATACAGTCTTATAAGATAAATGCATATGCCATGTCATGCTCAAAATATTTTTCTCATCTTTTGAAAATCTTACGCACAATGCCATTTTGAAAACACATTAATCCAACAATTTCAATAAAATTTCAAGATGGTAAATACGACTCAGGAAATCCCTAGGCTGGTGTCTACAAGTAGACTATACAAGTACTACCAATTTGTCATTTTTACTAGCATTAACTAGAAGGCTTGACACCTATAATTTGTCATTTTTACTAATATTAATTGGAAAGCTCGACACCTGTAATCTGTTATTTTTACCAGTGTTAACTAAAAGGTTCGACACCTATCACCTACACCACCTTTTAAGACTTATCACCATATTTATCCCAAAATCATTTCATAAAAACTTCTTTCCCAACATTCATTTCTCAATGCCAAATTTTCAAATCAAATTTCAAAGCTCATCATTATCAAATGAATTGATATGTCAATGCAATGATTAATAATACAATGCAATATTTCTTCCACTTTCAATACTTCCACACAATATTCCCATTGTGATCAAAATTATCATTTCTCATTTCAATATAATTTCTCAAGACGAATATAAATACTTTTATTCCAATTCATCCATGGGACAACAAAATTCCCACACTTAGAGTAATCTCAACCATTTAGTCACTTCAAGACTATATCAATATTTTTAACAACAATTTCCAAAATTTCAACAATTCTCATATTCCATGAAAACCATCATTTATATGTAAGCAAATAAATAAATTTTCAAACATCACTTATTTTGGCACACAAAATAAATATAACAACATCTTCAAAGATTGTCAATATTTTTCTTAAAAACTCCCAATTTTTAGGTTTTCTCACCAAAACCACTCATCTTCATTTATTGAAAGAAAGTCACCAAAAACATCTATCTTCAATCCTCATAATTCAAAACTCTTAATTTCTATTTTAAAAGGAACAAGAAAGTAAACTCACTTTAAAAAATACCTCTCATCTTCTTGAATCAACAATCAATTTTCAAAACAAATCAAATGATGATTTTGAAAATCATCTAGATTTTGCAAAAATATGTATATAACTATATTTCAATATAACCATTTTTCATGCTAAGCTATTTAAAAAGGTAATATTTTTACCAAATTCTCTATCAATAACAATTTCACAACTTTTTCTAAAATTATTTAACCAATATGATATTTACATCAAAAATTATGAAATATGCCCAATGGTAACATTTTCAAGGTTATGAGTCTGAAAGTTCGCATTTCACATTTTTATTTTTATAAAAATGAACACAACTTAATCATCAACATATCATCTTTTCAAAAATATCATGAATATAACACTTTTAGAGTTTTTAATCTCAAAGTAACTCTATAATTTCTACTTAAGCATTTACTCCATATTCCTTAACATTATTTTATTTTTCTCAAAAATAAATTCCAAATCAAAGATAAAAAAAAAATAATTCAACTTTATATTTCTCAAAATAAATCATCTAATCATAATATGATGTAAATACAATCATACAACCTTTAAATTTTATTTTTAGATTTTTTTTACAAAATTAAATACGCAAAATGATTTTTTCCAAAATCAATCTCAAAATGCCAACATTCTTAACATTTCAACATAATTTTTCTTCCAAAAATTACCAAATAAAAATCATATATATATATATATATATATATATATTCAATACCTTTTAAAATGACATATTTTCTCAAAATAACCCTAATATAACTTTAATGTAAAAATATGAAAAAAGTCCCTACCTCAAATAATGAAGAAGAGCAAATCTGGAAGGCAAATCTTGCCTAATCGTGAATGCGAAACTACTATTGCGAAGATCATGACGAGCTCTCCAACTTTCCTTTACAACACTTTTACAAAATCTCACTCTAAGGGCTCCCATTTGAAGCTTAAAGATTGAGCAACAATGGAAGGGGAAAAAAAAAAAGAAGAGAGAGAGAGAGAGAGAGAGACATGCAGAGAGAGAGAGAGAGTGTGTGTGTGTGCTAGGCTCTCTGCTCAGCCAAAAAAATGAAAGAAAGAAAAGGAAATGATGGGAAGGAAAGAGGGGGGAGCAATCCCACGTGGGTTTGCTTTCCCAGTCATGGATTTTTCAAAATATTAATTTTTATAATAATATTTTCAAATTTTATAATATAAATTATAAAATCATATAATTTTTCTCACCACAAAATATAATATTTTTATACACCACAAAATATAATATTTTGTTCATTATGAAATATACACCCATTTCATTTACTATAAAATATATAATTTTTCACCATATGGTACACACCATAAAATCAACTATTAAATATTTATTATAATTATAATCCTATATAATAAATAATAACAACTCCAAAGATGGTTATTACCAATCACATAATTAAAAAGGACCAAACAGTTAAACATGAGTTATTAAACAAACTCAAATTAAATTAAATCTAAATCATGGATCTTGATTAAATTCCCACCCATAAGCCAACCATGGCCCAATTATATACCAAAATAGACCCAACAAATTTATCTCAAGTCATGGTCTAAACATTCAAAATTAAATAACAAAATTCTGGTATGAATTAAATTGAACACCAATCAGTCCGTGAATTTTCATAAAATAAATACTCATCGATAAATTTTGAAATTTTTACCCAACGTGCTAGACTCGTATGTGAACAACATATAAAAATTTCACAAATTTTCTGAGATCGGAAACTATTTTAAAAAAATACAAAATCAAACTATTTTCGCAGAGAATTTACACAACAGCCAAATCCGAAAATTTACTCAATATAATTATGCACTGACTATTTTTTTTTTAAAAAATCTGGGTCATCACAATTGTCACGACCCGCTCCCCGTACCCAAGGGTTAAGTATCGTGATGGTCAGTAACTGAGGTTACCTCTGGCCAATTCATAAACAAACAAATAAATGCGAGCGAAAGTAATATTTAAGTGAGGGTACCAAAATAATTATCGGAGCTTCTATTTTTATTACAAAATTTATTGACCCAAAAAGGTAGATATTTATATATATAAAAATAACATGAAAGTGCTGTGTGTGTCTATTCTGCAACCCCGCATCTAAGACTTTCCAAAAGCTATTTCTAAAATGCGTTGTTTCTTGAAAATTTGTAAACAACTATAAGCACATGGCAGAATGAGAAATATTATACCAAGAGTATAAGGGACACGAAATAACCATGGATAGTTAGTAGGCCAAAACATTTACATAACTCAGTTTGGTGAATAAATCATTTAAGTGGCAGAAACTGAAATACACAAATTATGTAAATAAATAACCATAACCACGGTACATAACAGAACAGAACAGAGGTCACAGAAGTGACAATTAGAACAGAAGTACGGACTCAAGAGGTGGCTCGTACGGACTATAAAGGTGTCTCCCACAATAGTGTAGCACTTATCTCCGCACAACACTTTGCTCCGCACAGAACAGATGTCATTTGATTCATGACAGACAGAGGACCACAAAGTGGTCAAACAGAGGCCAATGGTTATTTAAGTCCCCCAAGGCGTACGACTCCCGTGGTGGTACTTACCAAACATAATTGTTTATAAGGTTATAATCAAATATTCTTAAAATATAAAACAAACATGTTCATGGGTTTCCTTTTAATAAATAGGGTTCAGAAATAAAACCACGTAACTGAAATATTTATCTAATTTATAATAGTTTATAAAATATAACTTGTATAAAATAAATATGGTAAGTCAAAACATACGTAAAATACATTATGGTGACTGATGTAGGCCGAAAGGTACCACATTGAGGCCACTTAAGTTACATTTTTAGTCTTTTAATTTTATTTATTTGGTGGAGATGATGTGTTTCATGCACTTGTACAGATTCGGCAGAAAATATGAAAATTCAATCAAAAAGGGCGCGAAAGTAGGTTCTCCGAGTGAGAAGTGAAGAATCCGAGCCAGCCAGACCACTGCACGTGCGGCCTACCTAGGGACGCGTGCACGAAATTTTTGGTTTGTTTTGCTGCGAATAAAATACAGAAAAATCGCCAAACCTAGGGTTCGAAAAAATTAATTCAGAATAGAGGGAGGCTAGGGTTCCAAAGCGGTGATATTCTACAAAAGCTCGAAGGACACTTCCAAAAGGGTTTCTTCCTCATCTTCTTCCTCTTTCCACTCCTCTATGAGCGGCTAGTTGTCTTTTCTAGGGTTTTGATGAAACCCTAGCCATGTAATGGAATTGTTCATGAGCTTTAATTGTAAATTGGTTTCAATGAATGTATGGATGGTTTAGAAGTTTTTAATAATTGTTTCGTTCATCTCTTCAAGCATTTTACTCTCTGTGATTGTTTAATGCTTTCCATAAATTAGTATTCTTTGTGTTTGTATTCAAAGTACGGGACGAGTCATGCTATGAGAGACGGGTCGTTTTGCTAACATAGTTTAGAGCAAACGACTCGTACTACTCGAGATGATTCGTGCTGGTACGTTGAATGCGACAACTCTCTTGATTAATATTTCAAACTTGTAGTTGTGAAATATTGGATAGTTCAAACAGGATTGCGATTGATGGCTGATGTTAAATCTCATTCATGTGGTTAGTGGTGAATTCTCTACCCTAAGATTTTTTTCGAAAATTAATATCTCCAACCCTACTTTTAATTATCAATTTAATTCTTCAATTTTATTTAATTACTGTTGTAGACACCCCATTTTGACATGTCCTAAGACTTGGGTACTTTATTTTGACCACTCTCAGCAGAAAAATCAAAGTGAAGCTTTAATCCCAAACCTCAACTATTTTGGTCAAATTATTTTATAATACTAATATTTTATATATTTTTGTATAATTTTATGTATGTGTATATATGTTTAGGTGTGTTTTATATAAATTGATAAATATTTTATAAACAAAAAAAAATGACGATAAAAAAAAACAGAAAATAACAAAAAAGAAATATCATGGGGCGGTGGTGCAAAATATTCTTTTGGAAAAAGAGGGAGGTGGTGGAGGAGTTTTAAAATGAATGATATAATTTTTGATAAGGGACAACGCACATTTGCATTATATCTCTCTGGGTGGGGATTAATCAAACAAAAGCTAACACACACATGCATACACGAGGCACACACTCAACATACACGAGGCAGGCACACACGGTTTAGAGAGAGGGAGGGGGGGCTGAACACACACAGACAGGGGCTCCACCTCTCTCTTTCTCTCGGCATGCCCATCATCACTCTCTCACACACGGCATGCACATCCACATGCATACACATGCACACAAGACAGGTACAGAAGGGCACACACACGGGCTCTCTCTCTCTCTAACCCACCCATCTCTCTCTCTAGAGACCCACTGATACACACTCATGGCACACACACATCCATCACTGCCATACACCCAGCAGCACCACTACACACCCACCAACTTCACCCTCTCACTCGGCAAGCATACCACTACCACAGCATCAAGACACACACACTCATTCACACAACACCCACACACAGGTGCATGGTACATGCAACATGCACACACTCTCTAATATACATACACACACCATTGATAGGGGAGGGGCTGGATCTTCCATAACACACCTCTCACAGAGGCACTCTCTCTCCATGCATGACAAAGATACACACGGCAGTAGTCTTTCTGGCTTAGACAAAAAAGATCAATCTCTCTCTATCTCTAAGGGGAGACACACGGACCCATTTTGGAGCTGGATCATCTACACCATCTTCTTCTTCTTCTTCTTCTTCCACCTGTTGATGGTCTGCCGAGCAAATGAATGATAATTACGTTGGAATGAATTTTGGAGGGAATTCAAAATTGTGTTAATGGTTCAATCTTATGAGCCTCAAAAGCACAAGGGCTCCTGGTGTAACAAAAAAAGATCCCCACAGTGGGCTGTCCGTGGGCCACCTCATGTGATTAAGCCAAGGTTCATATTTTATTGGGCTGGTTGAACAGTCCAGCACTTGGAGAAAAATCATGGTTATTGGGCCATAAAGTTGTGGGATTTTGGTGCTGCAGAATATTAACCCATGTGGATATCATTCACGTTGGGTTGGTGCATTTTTGATTGGCTAGTGGGTTGGCCTTGAAGAGGTCAGGCTAGCTTGACAGTGGGCCGTTTCGTTTGAGTATTGATGGGGCCTCCATTGAAGATAAGTTTACATGGGCTGAGGCGTGAAGACAAATAGTTTGTTTTGCTAGTTAATGAATTTTCTTATTTTTATTTTGAGTGTTTGTGAGGATTTTATTTTATTTCTCTCTCCTTCAAATATGTAATAATTCAAGTGTTGTAATAATTCCCCACCCCACTTCTTTCTATCCCATTCTTTAATCGCTTTTTCTAACTGTACATATGTATATATCTGACATGCCATGCATATCCATGCTTTGCATCCATGTTTCATGCATTAAGATTCGACTAAATTTATATGTGCGAATTTAATCAATTTTTCTGTGATTCTATGCGCTACCTCATGTTATTGAGATGATTCACATGCCATATTTTAGAAGCCGAATCTTTAGTGCATCTCATGAGTGAATTGCATTAGGATTCTGTATATAAGATCATGCATATTTTACTAACCTTGTTTTGTAGCTGTTTGAGGGACGTCGGTCAATCTGTGAGTTTTTATGCCTTAACATCCCATTTGTGTGTGTTTTTCTTACTATGTGTTAGTATTCTACCATGAGGCTACTTGCTTACTTGATATAACTGTATGAATGCCTGTGGATGAAGGCTTGTTGTTTGAATTGGAATAATTCAATAAATGTACGTTTTAAGCCCACTTTGCAGTGACAAATTCTCAAACTTTAAGCCCACTTTGTCAAGTGGCAAATTCAAACCCTTTTCGGAAAAGAAACATGAAGTTGAATTGTTCCAATTTGAGCAAACTAGTCTATACTTGTATGCTTCACATAGTCAATTTTAGGATTTACTAAAATAATCAGAACATAAACATATAAAGAAAATAAAATTCATATCATGGTTTAGTAGAGGCCGATCTTTTGATCGGGTGAGTGGGGGTGCTCATTATTGACCTTCCCCTCTCATACCTAAGGTTCCGAGCCAAGCATCCTTGGTTACGACGAACAGTGGCTTTGGCACTAAGTCATGGGTTTCCTAATTTTCCAAAATATTAGGTGGCAACTCTGAGATCTGATGACACAGTCCATTTTTGACAAAATTGCAATAAAATGGATTTTCAATAAAAGTTGCCAAATCTAGACTCTCATCTACGTTTCAAATTGCACTCGTAAGGCTAGATCAAAGAGATCTCGGGAGTCCAAACTGTTTAACGCGCGCGGGTACCCCCCGGGCATGTTACAATTTCTGGCGACTCTGCTGGGGATTTATGAAACCTTGACTCAAACTCCATGATATGACTTTTATTTTCAATTATATGTTTATTGCATTGCATGCATTGGTGCACTTAAAGTTCCTGTGTTGCCCAGATACTGGTGGAAACACAGGCATACTTTTTGTGACACTACACATATTTCTACGTTACTTTAGAGGCCTTGTGTTGTAACCTTTTTGAGATTTGTCAAAAGGGTAGCTTTCCTATCTAGTTCTGCTATCTAAGGTTCTCAGACTCCGAAGAGAGGCTATTTGACTCTTCTGATTTCCTGGGATCTTTATTGGTTATGACCCAAAGGACTCTTTAGTAACGTCACCTTGACTTCAACCCTTAGAGTAAAGCCAACCTTGTACATATAGTGAGCTATAGTACCTTTCAAATTAGGACATGATGCTTTCCTATTTCTAGGATGTATGATACCGTTTGTGTGAATAGTGAAACCCTAGATTATTCCAAGCTAGGACAGGATAACCCTACCCTCTTTAGGGGTGTTTTTTTTCTCTTTCCTGCTTTATGTGTAATGTATTGGATTTATACAGGGGTTCTCACATTCGAATGAGTGGTTCAGGATGTTTAATTTAGCACCATTACTTCAAAAACAAAAAAAAACAAAAAATAACAAAAACATAAAATCAAAAAAAAAATTAAAAACAAAAAAAACTCTGATATCCCACAAAGTTGACCATTGTAAATAAATAGAACTTGTAGGGTATCCGACCATCTCTGTGATTGGGGAGTGACCACCTGTTGATTACACGAGCTTTATTTTGAATGTTATGGCTGGCCCACACTTTGACTAGCAAAATTGAGAATGGTTTTATTCTGAGTTCTGAATTGAGTATTGAGTCTAAGTTTGACTCCACCAAGTTTGTAGAGTTAGAGTCAGGCTCGAGTCAGCCTAATGAGTCAGAGTCTGTTGATTTCAATAGTACTAACCTAGACATTTCTGTCCTGTCTAGGTCATCTTTGTCATTTTCTTTTGAATATGTTGTCAAAAGTCTATTGTCATTGCTGAGTCATAGTCTCTTTTCAATAAACAGAAAAAAAAAAAAAAAAAAATGCCACAGAGTCTGCCTACTTTTCTGTGCCTTAATTCATCGCATTGACCAAAGTTTTTCAAAACGTTTTCCAAAACTCTGATAAAAACGAAGAGGAAGAATTTCCTCGGGATTTGCAAATTTTGATCAACTGAGAGGAAGAAAGGTGTGCTAAGCCTTTGATGAATAAAATCATTTTTGTTAATCTGGGTACTGAGAAGAATCCTGACTTGGTCCAAATTAGTTCTATCTTATCTTCGTAAAAGTACGAGTGATTAGTCACTTTGTGAAAAGATTTCAAAAACTGTTTTTGCGTGGTCCTACGAAGACATGCCTAGAATTAGTTATACAGCAGAGGATCCCTCTTGACTCGTGGTCTGACCTCCCTAGCTCCTTAGCTTTCAAACCTTGATTCGAAATATTCAATGATCATTCAAAGTGTAAGGCTTGCATAGCCGAATTGGAAATAGCCCTTGAACTAGGGGCCATGATGTGATTCAAATAGAGGCAGCCCTTCAACTAGGGCAATAAGGTCGAATATGATTTAGATTAGAAATAGCCCTTGAACCAGGGGTAATGATGTGATCAAGATTGGAAACAGCCCTTGAACTTAGGGCAGAGAATGTGATTTTGATTTGAAACAGCCCTTGAACTAGGGGCAAAAGTGTGAGGCTTGCATAGCTGAAATGGAGGCAGCTCTTAAACTAGGGGCAATAAGGTACCACCTTTGAGAGGCTCGCTGGGCTAAAAACCCGGAAGGGCGACCCAGGCAAAAGTTAGAGCACAAAAAAAAAAAAAAAAAAAAAAAAAGAAAGAAAGCTCGCAAGGTTGATAACCCGAAAGGGCAGCTTTGGCAAAAGTTAGAGCGTAAAAGGAGAGTCAATACCTGAGTGAACCTTAGCCAAAACTATGTAGGGCCAGTGATTTAGATTGGAAGCAACCCTTGAACTAGGGGCAAGAAAGTCGGATGTGATTTAGATTTGAAGCAGCCCTTGAACTAGAGGCAAAATGTTGGATGTGATCAAAGAGTTAAAACTGAATCGTTTCCCAAAGAAGACCGCACAGAAAGGCAAAATCTAGAATTTGAGAAAATGAATTTTATTATTGAAGGACAGTTGAGTTCCTATCCACTACACTAGGGGCAAATTCAAACTCAAGTAGCCTAGTCCCTACATCATCATATCTCCTGGTCAAGTGTAGCAGTTATTATTATAGATTTTGATGGCCTACAGATCTCACACCCAATCAGCATCGACAAGCTAAACTGAAACCCTTGAGAGGCACGCTGGGCGGAAACCCAGGAAGGGCGACCCAGGCAAAAGTTAGAGCAGAAAAATAAAAAATAAAAAAAATTATGAAAAAAAAATGAAATGAACAAAATCAAAAAAATATATATATAGAAAAAAATCAAAAAAAAATCAAAGGCTCGCAAGGTTGAAAACCCGAAAGGGCGGCTTTGGCAAAAGTTAGAGCACAAAAGGAGAGTCTCAATACCCGAGTGAACCTTAGCCCGAACTACGATGGCCTGATTCCTATCTTTGGGATACGTAGGTAGCTTCATCTTGAAGTTCGGCTCTAATAATTTTTTTCAACTCATTCATTTTGTCCATGTTTGATTGGTATATCTTTAGTCGACTTGGTTGTTCTATCCGTGTTTGATTGGTGTATCTTCGTTCTGCTCAATTCAGTTGGTTCAATTCAACTTGGTTAAGTTCGGCAGTTCGGTTCGATCCAGTTCTGCTCGGTTTCATTCGATTCGGATCGGCTCGGTTCGGTTATCATCGTTGCTACAAAACCAATTCGGGGTTATCTGGCTTGGGGCTATGCACCTCAATGATTGATTCCATGTTAGTTGAGTAGTGGTCATTTGCAAAAATAGGTTTTGATTAATTTGAATGAAGTTGACTAATTTTCTCGAAAATTGTTCCATTTTTGCAAAACTTGGACCATTCTTTGGACTTAAAAAAGGGAAAATTTTCAGTGCTCACAATTTAACTTACATGATTTCAAGACAGAAAATGGAATAAGTATGCTACTCCAACTCTCATGTTGATCAAAACATTTTTACAAAATAAAAAAATAAAAAAAATCATCAAGGCAATGAATTCAGGGCATAGTTGAGTCAGTGATTCTGTCTTCTCCACCACTCGAGTCAACTCCTCAGTGTCTATGAGTGTGTATTCGTACCAGTTAGTGTATTTATACCAATCAGTGTGTCTTCATACCAGTCAGTGTATTTATACCAGTCAGTGTGTATTCATACTAGTTAGTGTATTTATACCAGTTAGGGTATTCATACCAATCAGCGTATAGAAGTGTGTTTGGATTATTTTGGCTTCGTTTTTCTTACGTTGAGTCAGTTTTATTTTTATTCAGGTCAGTATGGATCAATGTCCAATTCAAAGTTCAAATTTCAATCAATCTCAAATTCGATCAAACAAAAGTATTTGCAAACTCAAAGTGATATGCCAGTCACACCATTGAGATACAAAATTGAAACTTTTTATACAGTCAGGGGAGGACATCCCCGATTACAGAGACTCCAAAAAAAAAAAAAAAAAAAAAAACAAATAAACCTAGAAAATACAAAGACTCAAAATAAGAAAAAAAAAAAAAAAAAAAACCAGAAATACAAAAAACAAAAAACAAAAAAAAAAAAAAAAGAGGGAAGAAAAAAAAAAGAGAGAAAAACAAAAACAAACAAAAAAGAGAGGGATCTTTTTCTTCTTTCTTCTCCGGTGACGGCGACGCACCGACTTCACTTACTCGGCTCTTCCGTCGCCGTGCTCTTCCTCTTTTTGTCGCCAGCCTTCGAAGGTCCTGCTCCAGTGTTTCCACCAAGAACCACCACAGTGTTTCCGCCGACAGAGTCGGCTCCTCGCCGGCCATCAAAGGCGAGGTATGAGGAAGCACCAAATCTAGCCATGGAGGTGGTTTGCCTTTTCAGCTCCTTGTTTTCAGCCTTCAATACACAAATTTCTGCCTGTGCATCTCTGTACATGCACTGGAGTAGGGAGAGTTGTGCGTTGGCCTGGTGTACCTCACACGTCTTGTTTTGCTGACAGTGAGACAGATTAGTGACCGCTGCCACTGTCTCCATGCAAGACCTCAACGTATAGTGGTTGGCCTCGATATCATTTTGAGCAGCCATCACTTGCTCAACTGTTAGTGTAGGAAGACTAGAATGAGTAAGAGCAGGGGCACTTGGCCTAGAGGAGCTCGATAGATCATTAAGATCCGGAAAGAGAGAGAGAGAGGGCGAGACGAAGCCATGTATAGGAAGAGAGAGGAAAGAAGGGAGTCACAGAGGAATGACAGAAAATAGAAGAGGAAAAGAAGAAGAAGGAGGAAGATGGAAGAGTGATGAAGAAGAAGAAGAAGAGGAGAGTGGTTAAGAAGAAGAGGGAAGATACTGAAGAGAAGAAGAAGACGAGAGAGAAAGACAAAGAGAGGGAGAAAGCCGAGGCGAGCGTCGTTCGAGGTAGCCTGCTTTTGTCGGCCAGTGATGCAAAAGCAGGCCGCGTGTCAGGCGTAGATGTCGAAAAATAAGGAAAGACACGGGAATGTATGTGTACGCATAATTTTTTTTTTTTTTTTTTTTTTTTCAGATTCTATCCAAACATTCTACCTGAGAGGTCGTCTAGATCTGCTGCTGAAAGTTGATCATAAAAGTCATCCCCGTCCTCCATATCGGACAGTTCTTGATCATTTTCTCCCATAACTGATGATTCATGAATGACGCAATGTTGATAGTTGGGGTACTGGCTTTCATCGACAAATGTTTCTCTGCTAAATGGATAACCTGGGATGGCCAAATTACAATGTATCTTTTGATATTTATCTTCACAAACTAGATGTCCGGAATATCTATTATATGCTATTAGTGTGTTGCTGGCAAATTTTCTCCACTTATTGAGCTGGTCTTTGAGTGGAAATCGTCGGCAAGGCCAGGGTCTCCTATTGAGAAGTCCTGGGTATCCTGGGAATGTAGAGGTTCCTCTGAGGTACATTTTGTGTTTAGCTGGATTGCACCATATTCCCTTCCATTCTGGTAGTTTGCTATCTATCAAAACTTCTACATAAGGCTGAAATTCTTCCATTACACATAGGACTGCATGAGCAAGCTTGTGTCCAAAGCTATCTGTCTGATCTGGATCTGTGAAAATTAATCTAGAGACAAAGCCGTAATCTAACAATTTTGTGGCTGTTAGATAACAAGTCTCGCCTCTTATTTGTATCTCCAAAGGCTTAAATGTAGCTAAATTTATCTGGCAAAGGCAAATGCTGAAGTCTAGGTTACACTGACATCTATCAAAATGCTCGGAATATTTTCTGCATTTTTCTTTTGTTAAACAGGGCTACTCTTCTTCTTCATCGGTATAGAGCCATTGATAAGCTAGGCCAGGGCAGTTGACTCTTGCTATGGAGAGATCTTGAAGGAATTGCTGAATAATGACTAGCTCGTTATTTCTGCTATCTTCGGCTAAGGTGTAAATATAGGGTTTTAGGTCTTCTATTTCTTGGCTTTTCTCACAAAGAGATCGAATGATAGAATGCCTAAAGAAATACATTCTAACACTCAATTTGTCAAATTCCTCACTGGTGAGTTGTTTGATTTCTGGGCTAGGTAAGGAGGTTGGTGTTCTTTCTGGAGCTAATTTTTTAAGCTGATTGGTTAGGGTTCGAACGGTTGCTCTCAATTGTTTTTCTTCGTCTTGGAGCTGGTCTAGCTCTTCACTGACCTTTTTGCCTTTATCCATAATTTTCTTGAAATTTCTGGTAAGGCCTTCACAATGTCTGCACATCTGGAGAGGATTCTGAAAATCTGTCTGAGGGTTAGAACTACTACTACTGCCTGAACTACTGCTTTCAATTATCTGGCTAACTGGAGCTCCACTGGTAGCAAAGATGGTTGACTTCATCTTGCTCAATGTGTCCAGGTAATCTTTAGCTATCTGGCTAATAAAGTAACTAGTTCCTATTTGTCTTCGGGCATAGGTACTGACTGACTCAAAATCATAAAATCCTTTAAACTGAGGCAAAGGAAAATATTTTACTAAGGGGTCTACTTCTGTCGTCCAATCATGGTAAATACCAGGCTTGGTTCCTTTAACTACTACATAGAAAGAAAAACTTTTTGACAAAGGTTTATTTTGGATTTTTGAAAAATATATACTGAGAGAGTTTAAGGCTGAAAGACGTTTAGCTGGGTGGTTCTGACTATTCCAAAGGTTATCTAAAAGACACTATTGAACTGGGTCTAACTCAATTCCTGTTAAGGGTTTGAATTTTGTTCTGCCTTCATGAATGGGAAGAGAGAATCCCCCAAAGTTCATGGTCTTGCTGTTCTCCATTAACTGTACAAAAATTAAACTGGTTATCTTCTTTTTCTAAATAAACTTTTCTACTTAACCAATCTGTTAGTCTATTGTCACTACCTTTGATATGTTCGAATTCTACTTTGTATCCTTGCCCTACTATACAATCTAAAAATTTTGCCCATCTTCTAGTACTTAATTTACGCTCATTAAGTTTGTTATGGAATCTAACTATAGCTTCACAATCTGTTCTAATTGTAAAAGGTTTGTGCAAAAATAATCTGCCCTACTATACAATCTAAAAATTTTGCCCATCTTCTAGTACTTAATTTATGCTCATTAAGTTTGTTATGGAATCTAACTATAGCTCCTAGTATTTCAAAATCTAAGCTGGTCATGGTTGTATCTTTTTCTTTGAATTTTTCAGAACTGTATCTACAAATGCGTTCTTTATTCTTACTATCATATTTACTAGGTTTAGCTAATAAGATTGTTCCCCATCCTAGTTGGCTTGCATCTGTTTCTACAACTATGTACTCTGATTCTAAGGGAAGCTGTAGGTCTGGTAAATTTTTACAAATGTCTTTAATTTTTCTAACTAAGGCTATATCTTGTTGATTAAAATATTTTTGTCCTGTGGGTGTGGTTTTACTGTATAGTGGCCCTATTATTTTACTAAGGTTGGGAATGTACATTCGTGCATAATTTAAAATTCCTAAAAATGATTGAAGCTGTTTAGTGTTTTCTAATTTATCTGAATAATCTAAAATTTTCTTAACTATATGAGGTTGTAGTCTAATTTTCCCATCTCCTAATTCCATTCCTAAAAATTCTATGTGAGGTGTATTTAATACCATCTTTTTCTTACTAATTATTATTCCATTATTTATGAATTCTTCTAATGTTATATACAAATGATCTATGTGACTATTTTTATCTGGACTAAAGACTAAGATGTCATCAATATATACCAATATAAAACTATATTTATTAAATATACTATCCATTTTACGCTGAAATATGGAATGTGCATTTTTTAATCCAAAAGGCATAACTAGCCATTCATAATGTCCTTGAGGGCAACAAAAGGCTGTCCATGGTATACTTTCCTCTTCCATTTTTATCTGCCAAAATCCTGATTTACAATCAAATTTACTAAATATCTTTGCTGTCTGTATTCTATTTATAAGCTGATCTTTATCTGGTATATTGTATTTATCATCTTCTGTATTATCATTTAATCTTTTATAATTTATTACCATTCTAGCTTTTCCTCTCTTTATCTCTGCATGATTTCTAACCATAAATGCTGCGCTTCTATGTGGACTATTACTAGGTCTAATTACTCCTAAGTCTAATAATTCTTTAATCTGAGTTCTAAATTCTTCTATGTCTGCTGGTGTGTGATCTATTTGTGCTGAAGTGATCCTATAATCTCTATTTTTTATATCTAGACTGGCTAAAATTTTATTTCTTTCCCAATATTTCATGGGTTGTTCTCCTAAAATTTCTGTTGTTTCAGCTAATCTTATTATCTCATCTAAATCTTTTTCTGTTCTCCTGTAGTTTGGCTTTTTCTTTATTTTTTCTATTTTTGCAAAAATTAATTCTAAGTTAGCTATTTCTTGAAAATCTTCTAAGTTCCAATAATCTTCCTTATCTTCAAAATGAACTTCTTCAAAATCTTCTAGCTCATAATTTTCCATATCTAATTTATCTAAAGAAGTGTTTTTTATGTCAATAGGTATGTATGTTTGGGCTAACTCTGGAAAAATATTTCTACTTGGAAATAAAAACCTAGCGGGAACTGAATCTACTCCTATGGTACCACCACGCTTCGCACGCAACTCTGATGAATGGGCGATAGTGCTTAGGGCATAAGCTGTTGGGGTATTAACTGTTCGTTTAAAGAAGCTGATATTATGTTGGTTGATAAACATTCCACCTTGTAAGCTAAGTATAAAGTTAAGTCCTAGAATGAAAAGATGATTCTGTCTACTATTTCCTATCCAAACTTGGGGTAATGGGAACCATTCTATGTGCTGATCTTGAGAACCTAAATGGTGGAAACTAATCTGTGCACCATTAATGCAATGTGTATATGTCTGTTTGGTGCCATCTGCTATGCTGACTAAAGCTGGTGTTGCTAAGGCTGTACTCCATCCTGGTGGAACTACGTGTTGTTCTATGTATGATTTACTGGCTCCTGTATCTATCATGGCATCTATGCTAAGGGTTTTTTCTACAAACTTAATTACACAAGAAATCTCGACTAAATTTGACTTGGGTATAACAGGGTAATTAAATGGTAAATATGTACTATCTGGTTGAGTCTGAGAGTATTGACTAAAGGGTTGAGAATCAACTAAATTGACTAATTCTAAAGAGTTCATATGATCTTCAACTAATTTATCTTTTAAGGGGTATTTACTGTGAAATTGTTCTAACTGTTGTTTAAGCTATTTATTTTCTAGTTCTAAACATTCTATGTCCAAACTAGTTTTAGTTTCTATTTCTCTCATTTGAAGTGTAAGTTCTCTTATTTGTACTTCTAATTCTCTATTTGCTAGTCTTAATTCTCTACTTTCTATACTATGATCTTCTCTGTTATTTTCTAATTTTATCTTATGGGTCATATTTAATTTTTCTAAACAGATTATACAATAGGTTATGCTGCATAATAAACACTGAGCTCTCTTATTTCTGGCTGGAAACCAATTACAATAGCTGCATCTAGTTATATCAAATCCTAATCCTATTTGAAAACTATGCTGACATTCAGTATCTGGATTACATTCCATCATAAAGAAAATATCTTGAGTCTTTCCTATTTCTTGGTTAAGCTATCCTAAAAGATTATCTACATCTGTATCGCTTTCTGAGTCACTATCTGAACTTATAGCTTCTAATTGATATTCATAATCACTGACTATACTATATACATCTGAATCATCACTATTTATGCTGACTATATCTTCTTCTAAGTCTTCTATAATATTTAATCTTTCTATTTGCTTATTTGTATTAGGCTTGTATCTTTTTGGGCAGTTTTTTGCAAAATGATTGGGTTCTCCACATATATAACAATTACATTTTTTACTATTGGGTTTTCTAACATATCTTTGTTTTCTTTTATCTTTTTCATCCTTGGGTAATCTCTTATAATTTGTCCTATTAAAAGTTCTACTTTTCCTAATGAATTTCTGTCTTTTCCAGGGTTTTCTATAATTTTTCTTCCAATATTTTTCTTTTCTATATTTTCCATATTTTTTGTATTTTTTCCTATTATATTTATCTTCGTATTGCTGAGGGGTATATATTACACTGCTACAAAAACCATAATTTTGTTTTTTCAAATCTTTCTGTATTTTAACTTCTATACATTTTTCTCTGAGTCTTTGAAATGTAAAAATTATCCTAGGTCCTATTCCTAAAATTCCTTTTATTTTTACTTCTCCTGAGGCTATTTGAGCTGGTAAGTTTGTATAATAAATTGACCATTTATCTTCTATTTCTCTTCCTAGTTCTCTAGGTAATTTTCTAAAATATTTATTTCCTATCTCTTCATCAAAACTTTTTCCAGTTCTAGCTGCTATAGCTAAGTATTATTTACTAAAGGGTACAATATATTTCCAACTTCCTAAAGTCATTTGATCTAATTCAGTTAATGCTATGCTTTGAGTATAAGTATTTCGTCTAGAAGGGTCATATCCTATAAGTATTTCTTTTATAAAACTTATAAAATTCCACGGGTTATCTCCTAAGTCCTTAAGTTGTCTAATTATCTCCTCATATTTTCCTTTAAATGTTAAGTATATATTAAAAGCTGAGTCTCCTAAAAGTGTTTCCATAAAGTCCCACATATCAGTTGTCTCATAAGGATTACTTATCCATGCCTTTACCGCATCTTTTTCCCATCTTTCTATTACTTCTTGCCATATCTGAGGGTCAAATCTAGCTAAATCTAAAAGGGTTCCCTGGTTATTAGCTGGTTGTAATTGTATACTCATATCTGGTTGTCTACGCTTTCCATGAAATTTATAGCTTTTATTTGGGTCTGCTTCGCTACGTCCTGAACTTGCTAATGGCCTTCTTCCTCCTACTGTATACTGTATTGGTTCTACGGGATCTTGTATAGTTGGTTGTGGGTTACTAGTTCCTGTGCTTTCTGTATTCATATAAAAAGTATCTTCTACTTTAGGTTGTTCTGGTATTCTAAATATTTTGCTGGGATGTATAATATCTTCTATAATATCATCTACATACTCTATATGAAATTCTTGATCTAAAAATGACACTGCCTCATCATGGGTATCTCCTCTGGTTAAATATTCATCATATCTAGCATTTAATATCTTGTTCATATCTTCTAGGGTAAATTTTTCTAAATCTATCTCATCAATATTATATATCTTATTTTGTGATACTGTTTTTTCTTCTGTCATAACATAAAGCTGATTTATTTCACTACGATTATCTTGATCTTTAATTAAGCTGCGATTATTACGGAGATGTTCTATGGATGAAATAAAAAGATTACTAATTTTATCTATGTCCTTTTTAATATTTTCTGCAAAATTAATCTGATAATCTATGATACTATTTAGCTGAGGATTATGTTCACTATGAATCTGATGTGTAAAACTATTTTCAAAATTACAACGGAAATTATTTTTATTTATGCTATGGCGATGGTTATGGCTGCTGATTTCTAAATCTAGATACTCTACTCTTTTCATATACAAAATTAACTCCTATTTATTAAAAGCTACTATAATATGAAATTTATAACTAAAATGTCCAAAAATAAAAACTACTCTATTACCATAAGCAAAATGAATAAACTACTTTAAACTGTCCTAAAACCGAACACTGCTCTGATACCAATTTTTTGGGGGTTGTGAGTTAGTGGTCTACCACTATTTGGAAATGGGGCTGAGAATTATCTAATTAATTCTACAGTTATGCTAAAAGGTCTTCTAGCTGTTGTATAGCTAATTTTAAGGCTTCTTAATTTATAGTTAGCTGTCTATTTATCTGAGAAATTTTTAAACTGTAATTTTCTAGGGATCTGCTGGAAGCTAATGATAAAAGAAACTGATTTTTTAAACTGTAATTTTCTAGAGATCTGTTAGAAGCTAATGATAAAAGAAAATGATATCTAAATTTTTGATCTTCTAATTCTTGTATTAACTCAATACTAATTTTAATTTTATTCCTAAGGTCTTTGTTTAAGGGCATATATTTTTTGGATTTTTTGAAATTTAATTTTTATTCCTAAGGTCTAAGTCTATTTCTAAAGTCTATGTCTAGTGGAAAGTTAATGTCTACGTCTAAATGCTAACAAACTTTGATTTTTTTTTTTTTTTTGAAATTCTATTTTTTGATTTTTTGAAGCTAAAGTCTACATCTAAGGGCCTACAAACTTTAAATTTTTTGAAATTTTTTAATTTTTTGAAATTTTTCTTAAAGTCTTTGTCTAGGGGTCTAAGATCACACAATTTTTTGATTTTTTGAAGTTCTTTTATAGACAATATTTTCTTAATATTTCTACTTGGGTTGCTCTCCTTTTATTCTAAAATTCTTTTCTATGGTAAAAACTCTTTTTAGGGAATGTTTATTTTCATTACATGTACTCCCACCTTGAGACTAAGCCTCATTCAACATAGTATATTTTTACTCTCTAATTTTTACTTTTCCCTTTCTGCCTACAATTTGCCCTCCAACGCCTATCCTCGGCTCAAACGGGCTCTTCAGCTAAGGTCGCTCAGTAACAAATTAGAAAATTGAAGATACTACGAAGGTTCAAAGCATGTAATATTAATGAGCAAACAAGCAGTCCATAAACTTAGTTTTTTTCCAAAAAGAAAATAAATTTTTAGAATAGAAGAGTTACCCTTTCGAAATATTTAAGGAAAAAGAGAAACTACTCACACTTCATATTAATAAGAAATATACTTACAAAGATTATATTACAGACTCTGGAATTCTGAGAATACACTTAGAGGGTTTTTGAGAGGGGTTGGAAATTACAAAGCAGAGTGAAGTGGTGTTTTTTCTTTTTCTGTATTTTTCATTCTGCTCAATCCGTTGGCAAGCATGCCAATTTATACAACTCAAATGAAAGAAGAAAACAAAAATCCAAAAGTCCTAATCTATGTTCTAGCCTTTCCTATTTAAAAGTCTATAAGCCTAGATCCTAGGCTTTTTGAAAATTTCTTTAAACACATGCATCTTTTGACGTAAAGTTGTGTGCATGTAAAAACAAAACATATATGTACACAATTATATGCTAGACTCAAATTTTATCAATAAAAGATTAGGATAATGATATTGGGTACTGCGTTGGGCCCCATTGCATATCATTCAATCCTTCTTTTTTGACAAAATTTTGACACTATCATTTATTACAAGACACGTATAAAGATTTTTACAGCTTTTCTTTAATAAAGCAGGATAAGAGATATCTACTTTATTAAAGTAGTGATTGAAGGAAAATCCTTACCACTGACAGACTCAAATAATTATAGACACAAAATATCTACAAAAATCTTTTTTGTTTTTTCTTGGCGTGCATTTTTATGATATCTAAGGAGAATCTTTATCTTCTATGGACTCTGTCTTTTTCTGCTGGAGCGCCAATTATTGATGCTGACCCATGGAGTGATGCTTCTAGGCAGGTTCTTGAATCTTTAAAGTTTTGAAAAATTTGAAAGAGTCACGTAGAGCTTTTTGTTTTTGAAATTATTAATTAATTCCTAATTAAATTACACTCTATCATATACCAATAGAAAATTATTTATTTATTTTACTAGCACACCCATTATTATTATTATTATTATTATTATTATTATTATTATTATTATTATTATTATTATTATTTATACTTTGACTCCTAAATTTTTTTTAATAATTATATTATTTTACAAAATTACATATACTAATACAAAATAAATCGTATATTTTCCTAACTGTGATTAAATAATATTAGTATAAATTTTACAGAATAATTAAAAATTTGGATCATTACAACAATAATTTTCACCAACAATGGTATTAAAATATACCACCAACAATGGTATCAGACTATACCACCAATAGTGATATAAGAGTTTATTAAAAAAATTATCATAATTTTCACCAACAATGGTATCAGAACATACCACCAACAGTGGTATAAGAGTTTATAAAAAAAAATTGTCATAATTTTCACCAACAATGGTATCAGAACATACCACCAACACTGGTATCAGAATTTATAAATAAAATTGTCATAATATCCCACCAATAGTGGTATTAAAGTATACCACATAATTTTGAGATACTACATGACAAACCACATGTTTTTAGAAATATCACACGGCTAGCTATGTAATAACTCATAATTAAAAAAAAAAAGTTTGTAACAACCCAGATTTTTAATTATTCTGTAAAATTTATACTAATATTATGTAATCACAGTTGGAAAAATATATAATATATTATATATTATTATGTGTAATTTTGTAAAATAATATAATTATGAAGAATTTAGAGGTCAAAGTATAAATAAATAATAATAATAATGGGTGTGGTAATAAAATAAATAATTAATTTTCTATTAGTATAAGATATAGTGTAATTTAATTAAGAATTAATTAATTTATATAATTATATTAAAATATTGGGTCAAAGTGTAATTATTTTAAATATCTATTTGCCTTTTCAGCTCCTTGTTTTCAGCCTTCAATACACAAATTTCTGCATGTGCATCTCTGTACATGCACTAGAGTAGGGAGAGTTGGGCGTTGGCCTGGTGTACCTCACACGTCTTGTTTTGCAGACGGTGAGACAGATTAGTGACCGCTGCCACTGTCTCCATGCAGGACCTCAACGTATAGTGGTTGGCCTCGATATCATTTTGAGCAGCCATCACTTGCTCAACTGTTAGTGTAGGAAGACTAGAATAAGTAAAAGCAGGGGCACTTGGCCCAGAAGAGCTCGATGGATTATTAAGATCCGGAAAGAAAGAGAGAGAGGGCGAGACGAAGCCATGAATAAGAAGAGAGGAAAGAAGGGAGTCACAGAGGAATGACAGAAAATAGAAGAGGAAAAGAAGGAGGAAGAAGATGGAAGAGTGATGGAGAAGAAGAAGAAGAAGAAGAGAGTGGTTAAGAAGAAGAGGGAAGATACTGAAGAGAAGAAGAAGACGAGAGAGAAAGACAAAGAGAGGGAGAGAGCCGAGGCGAGCGTCGTTCGAGGTAGCCTGCTTTTGTCGGCCAGTGACGTAAAAGCAGGCCGCGTGGATGTCGAAAAATAGGGAAAGACACGGGAATGTATATGTACGCATATATGTATATATATTGTATAGCTATGTAATATATATATATATATATATATTTGAACATTTGGGTCGCAGGTATGTCTTGGGTTCAGTGGTTTGGCTTAGTGGGTTGAGGATTTGAAGAGCTTAAGCCCGAGGTCAAGGGTTCGAACCCCGAGATCTCTTTGATAAGGCGCATACGTGACCCCAAATTTCCTAACAGATTCGCTAATAAATTATAAAGATTCATTCTTATCTTTAATAGATATTTAAGATTATTGCACTTTAACCAAGTTTTTAATATAATTACATAAATTAATTAATTCCTAATTAAATTACACTCTATCATA